>VXBU01004731.1:160760-198494 GCA_013400315.1 Bombycilla garrulus | reverse complement strand
TTTTTTTTTTTTTTATAGATTGATTTAGATTTTATTTTTTTTTTAAACCAGAGTACCACAACCCTGTGAAATTCAAATTCTTCTTGTGGGAACTTGACCTTAAGTAGTTGGGCCAACTTTCCTCATCTCATGGGTCAAAGCCAGCCCACAAAGGATGCCAGGGATACCAAATGATTTCTGGGACACAAATGTAAAGTGAAGCCCTAATAACCTTTATTGGGTCAACCTTAAAGGAATAATAACAGGGGAATCTTTTNAAACCAGAGTACCACAACCCTGTGAAATTCAAATTCTTCTTGTGGGAACTTGACCTTAAGTAGTTGGGCCAACTTTCCTCATCTCATGGGTCAAAGCCAGCCCACAAAGGATGCCAGGGATACCAAATGATTTCTGGGACACAAATGTAAAGTGAAGCCCTAATAACCTTTATTGGGTCAACCTTAAAGGAATAATAACAGGGGAATCTTTTCATTTTTTAATTTGTAAGTTGGCACTTCTGCCACGCACAGGTGAAGCTGCTTGAGCCAGTAAAGCCCATTTACCTGACTGCACATAAATATAGGCCCTGCAGTCCAAGCCATGTGAATCTACTGCCAGATAAATGACTTAATTCCAGCTTTTGGAATTGCTTAATTCCAGCTTTTGAAGCCAAAATGCCCAAATTTCGCTGCATGAATGATGTGTGTAGCTTTAATCAGAATGGACATGCCCATCTGCAGAAATCCATGAAATCTGTATAAAAGAATAACAGATTGGTTCGGGTTGAAAGGGACCTTAAAGGTTAAATAATTCTAACTTTCTGCCAGAGGCAGGGATGCCACTCACTGGATCAGGACACTCAGGGCTCCATCCAACCTGGCCTGGAACACTGCCAGGGATGGAGCAGCCACAGCTTCTCTGGGCACCTGTGCCAGGGCCTCACCACCCCCACAGGAAAGGATTTCTTCCTAATATCTAACAAAAAAATGTCCACTTTTGGTTTAAAACCATCCTCCTTTTTCCTACCACTACCTGCCCATGTAAAAAGTTGCTTTCCCTCTTTTTTATAAGCCTCCTTAAGATACTGAAAGGGGATATAAGGTCTCCCTCCACCTTTTTTTTTCAAGGCTGGATAATCCCGACTCTCTCGGGCTGTCTTACAGGAGAGGTGCTGTGAAGCATCTGAGCATCCAGCCCTCTGAGCATCTTGCGTCAGTTGAATTGTTGTGCCAGTTTGGAGTCGTGCATCCATTTCCTTATTTCTTATTTCTCTCCCTGTTTGTTGGAGAGCTTTGAATTCTTGCCTTTTCATTTGATCACTCACATATTATCACATTGCATCAAGAAACAACCCCGTGTTCCAATTCTTGGAACACACACAGCCTCCCAGCCAAAGCCTGTGTTTCCAAGCTGAACTGAGGAGTGTGTTCCTTTGTTTGCAGATCATGCTGACGTTTTCAGCAGTGTTTGGAGTCATCGTGTACCGAATCACGACAGCGGCGGCCTTGTCCTTCAGCACGAACGAGACAACCAGGTCCAACATCCGCGTGACCGTGGCTGCCACTGCTGTCATCATTAACCTCGTGGTGGTCCTCATCCTCGATGAAATTTATGGAGCTGTGGCCAAATGGCTGACAGAAATCGGTAAAGCTGCCTCACCACATTCCTTATTAACGTATGTATTGACACGAGGAGGTGCAAGGAGGGTCCAGGAATGTTTCCTCCTGGACAGGGCCAGTGAAAACATTCAGTGAAGGTGCTAAGAGCTGCAGAAAGTCAGTGGGTTGTTTCAAAAATGTTGGTGGCTCTGACAAAGTTACACTGATGTTGTTTCCCGGATGAAAGTTTTAACCATTTCCTTACTGCTCAAATAATCTTTTGTTTCATTTTAGGTGCATGTGTGGGCTGGACTTTTTAGTAATGACATCTATTGCAGTTAGTGGTTGGACTTTCAAAACTTATTTTAAACACCAAAATATTGTGGCAAGTCTGGCTATTTATTTCATTTGAAGGGAAGTCATTCTTTTGACTACTATATACAGAGGTTTAGGCCTAAAGTATTGATTTGTTATATACATTAGGCTAAAGATGTTTACTAATAGGGGTTTAGGCTGGGCCTTCTTTTTATTATACAAATTAGACCAAGGATGTTGACTGATAGTGCCTTTACATGAGATTACTCTTAAGACCTCGGTCTCTTTTCAATTTCTCAGAACACTTTTAAATTCACAATTGAAAAGATCTCTTTCTGCCCTATTTTTTGAAGAACATTACAATCTACAGTTTTGCAGTTCTTACAGGGCCAGTCCTGAATTTTGGAAGTATGGTCTTGTTGGTTTAGATTAAATTCCCAAAATATTTGAAAGAAATGAAAACAAAGCGACTCATTTTCACAAATTGCCACTTTAGTGGTTTAATTTGTTTATTTCTGTTTTGCACCAGGCTTTAGGTAGATTATAACAAGGTTACACAAATAAACTCTGTTCTAGTGGCACAAATGAGCTCAGGCTCACTGTCCAGGCCAAAATTGTACCCAGATTTTCAGCTTTCAGATAAGTGACAGGCTGCTAACTGTGTGTGACCTGATCAATTCTGTTCACTGCACCTACCCAAGTAAGAAAGGGCACAAATGTTAAGGAATGACACAGCTGCATAGAAAGAGTAGGAAAAGATGAAGGTGAGACTTCTCCAGCAGCTTCTAGGCAGGAGCTGGGAAGTGCCAGGTGCTGCCATGACCTCGCTTTGGGAAATGCAGGAGGAAAATCTCTGCCTTTGAAACGTGCACCAGGCTGAACTGTGAAAGAAACAACGATTTCATACTTGCTGATTTTTGTCCCCCTGTCACTTTGCATTTAATTCTAATCCTATCTTTATTAGGGCAGCATTCCTAATCAACCATCAGATGTTTTGTTTAAGAAGGATCCAGTCAGAATAATCTCTAATGCTACAAATTACATGAGTTAGAAAGTTCACTCAGGGCAGCTTTCTCCAGCGCTAGGCTCAGCTGCCAAATGTAATCAAAATGTTTTAAAAAATTACAATTCATGCATGCTGATAAATGTTACTTAACTTGTGAACTCTCATTTTGCTGAGAGGAGAAAAACATACTCAATTCTCTTTTCACACTGCACTTAATCCACAAGCTGAAGAACACACTTGTTGAGCTGAAGGAGTAGCTCTTGAGAGTGTAAATTTCTATTCTAACCCCAAGTACACTTGAATCTCTGTTAGGTGAAAAATACATCTGTAAGCACAAGAATAACACTGATAGCAATTGTGTTAATCACGGGATTGCAGTCATGCAAATGCCTCAAAACCTCCTCAATCAGTGCCTGGAGGAAAAGAGCAGGAGTTTTGCAGTTATCAACATGGAGAGCTCGTACAGGATGGTTTCCTGTGGGCCCAGCAGAGTGGGGCACTGATGCTCCTTTATCACAACAGAGACCAGCTGAAGTGCAGATGGTATCCTGCTATTTCCAGAGAGAACAGATCATCTTCAGTAAGCTCACCTCGTTCCAAGCCCCGGCCATGGGCAGGGACACCTTCCACCAGACCAGGGTGCTCTGAGCCCCATCCAACCTGGCCTTGGGCACTTCCAGGGATGGGGACAACTCTGGACAACCTGTGCCAGGGCCTCAGCACCCTCACAGGGAGGGATTGACTCAGGCTGAGGAAGAATCAGTGAAATGGGGACAAAATCAAAACTACTCGTGTTTGTCCTCGCAAAGGCAGCAGCTCCTTCAGAGAGCCAAGGCCCATTCTATCCTTAACTCAGCTCATCCTCCACCTGCAAAGTTCCAGCTGCCCAATTTTGGCATAACAACCCACCACTGAGTGTTTCATTTTTTTGGGATGAGGGAGTTTTCTCTGTTCCTAATGCACCTATTCTGGCTGAATGCATTTCTCATGCAGCACACCCGATGAGCTGGAGGACAAATTCTACACATGCCTGTACAGCTATGGTATAGGATGTGTGAGGGAGCCTCTGGGACCATATATGGTGTGCAAATGTTCATCCAGAGGCTGAGCTCATCCTTGGGGGGTTCTCTGTAAGGCAGAGTTTAGGATTTTTCTCCCTCAAATGAAAAGCTGCACTGCTGTTATTCAATATTCCTGCTGCCCTGAGTTTTTGTCTTGTGGATCTATTCAGTCTATGGGGTCACCCACAAATTGTTTGAAGGTTTAATTAAGCTTTTTTATACTTATAGGTGGGTTACACCTTAGGGCTCATCAGGTTGTGCACTGATCTTTTATGAAAATGTGGTTGAAAGTATCACAAAGAAAGCCAGGCAGTGAGGGGTCATTTAGGCTTTTCTATTCTTTTAGTGCTAAAGTAATCATTCTGCTTTTTAAAGACAAAAAATCCTCAAAACAACTGCAAAGCAAACAGAACACTCAAGCTGTGCCCAAAACAAAACTGTACAAGTATAGCAGTATTTTTAATGAAGTCCTTAAGCCAGAGCTCTGGATCTCCTTATTTATCCACACTTTTTTTTTGTGCCACAGAAGTTCAGCCAAGAATGATAAATTTAATCATAAAATTATCTTCTATCACATTAGATGCATCTCAAGATGAGCAGAGAAACACAAGGGTTTCACCCATATAAAACCTATTTAAAAAGATCCTACCATCAGTTTGAAAAGCCTCTGTATTATACCTGTGTTTTCTGCTGCCAGAAAATTTCCACAAAAATTGAAAATAAATCTTGGAACAGAGTAACGAATACTGAAAATATTTAAACTAAGAAATCTTGAAATACAGAACATATACAGTAAATTGTTATCAAAATGTGCCTTTATTTTGAACTTAATTCACTTAATACCTTATTCAAAAATGTATTTAGTCTTGTGTTTAGCATCAAATATATCAACAATCTTACCACAGAAAAGAACACTTGTGGATTACAATTCAAGGATACTTTTAAGGGTTTGGGTTTTTTTTCTGGTTGAAAGCCTTTGTACTTTGCTTTCAGCATTCCTCAATTGAGAATATGAGTGTTTTATAATTTTAGTTGTGTAAATGATATACTCATGTATGTTAATACCTACATATACAGCAAAGTAATTTATATGCCTTTGCTTTGTGGAATTGAGTATTTCTGGAAATCAGGACTCAGTGACAGACCTAGTGGCTTTGGCACTAATTAGAGGTAGAAAAGAAAAATTAGTATAAGCCCAAATTTTGAAGTTTGTTTTGTTTTTATTGTACGTGTTTGGAGATTCAGGTGTTTTTATATACTTACTGATTCACTTCTCTGCTTTGCTTTTTTTTTCCCCCCAGAAACACCAAAAACAGAGAAAACTTTTGAGGAAAGACTGATTTTGAAGGCATTCCTACTGAAGTTTGTGAATTCTTATGCATCAATTTTTTATGTTGCCTTTTTTAAAGGAAGGTGGGATAAAAATCCTTTACACATATATATATTTCTGTATATAAATTTTTATATGTGTGTCTGTAGTAGTGGATCTGTGTTTAAAAATGGCCACAAAGACCTGGGACTGGTCATTTTTACCAGCTCTGAAAAAATATCATTGACAGGGTTATCTAAAATTAATAATTCATTTTAGTTTAAAAAAAAGTTGTTTTTATAATGAATGGTGGTGCCTTAACTTTCCACAGTTTAGCAAACTTTCCTTGAAGCATCGTTCACCAAAGACAGGTCTTCCTGTTTCATTTGAAATTATGGAACTCTTTTTTCTATTACTTTCTCAGTTTTTTTGCATTATTCTCCCATATCATATTAAGAAATAGTTAGTCAACTGGCAAACGAAGTGATTGACTAAAAAGCTAATTCAGCTGTCCTGCTAAATAAGTGTGACTTCCTATGGGCTCAGAATCCTTTTCTTTTGGGACCCAGTCATCCACATGCTTTTGAACGGGAAGCTTAAAATGATTCTTTGCTAAAACTTTGGCAAAAAAAAAAATGTTTCAAACATCCTCTGGATTCTGTTTCCTACCATTTTGCTCCTCCTTTTGGGGGCTGTAAAGTTTGTTAATCTCTGCTCTTCACTAATCCTGTCCAGCACCTTTCATTTCAGGATTAATGATGCATTTTGCCAGCAGTTGCAAATATTGTAAGACATGAATAAAAAAAGGCACCAAATTCTTTCTTTTTTTGACCGTATTTTTGTGATGTATGGTAAAAGTCAATGTCATTGTGTCTCCTGGTGGAGCCAGAAGTGTCTTGGTTGTGTATAGATGTGTAAATAATTCCATTTATTCACATGTAAGAGAATGTAGATTAGGATATGTGTCCCCAGGTTTATTTGCCATCTCTAATCAAGTAAGGGAATTTATTATTATTATATTGTTTTAGCACTGAAAAATATTTTATTAAAATTATTTTATCCAGATGTAGTAGAAAACCATTTGTAGAGGCCTATTGCTTTGAAATAATCTAAGCTAAATAGGTGCTGAACCCTTGAAAATTCATGTTGAAGAAGCTACTTCTGAAATATTTTGGCTAATAGAAATGAACAATCTTGATTTCAAAGTTAACTTATTTATGTGTTTTTAGATTAAATAATGGTGTCAAAATTAGTCTATTTTCCTTGTTTTATACTAGTTTATGTATTATTTTTGCTTTCAGGTTTGTTGGCCGTCCTGGTCGTTATGTGTATGTGTTTGAAGGTTATAGGATGGAAGAGGTAAGTACATATGAAATTCAAATTAGAAATAAAATCCTTTACACAAAGAAATATGTGTACAGTGTTCAGTGGGTTACAGACAACAGGGGAAAAATAGAAAACACATGTTAAATCAAGAGGTTAAATCTTCACCTTGAATAGGCAAAACTCAGGCTTTCCATCTAAGGCAACTTTATATTCCTTCTTTCTGCAGTTTTGATTATTTCATGGTCTTTCTTAGGTGAAGCTTCACCATTTCTGTGCTTTGCAACTGGGCACTAAGGAACAAACTTTCCATGATTTGGTTGAGGCCCTCTGGAAGTGTGAATCTGGCTTCCCGTTCTGCAGATCGCTGGAAGCTTGGCAGTTTTAATAGCTTAAAAACCCGGAGCCATTTTGTGCTAAACCTATAAACATCTTTTTTAAAAAAAATAATCCCTCATGAAGGGAACTGCTGTGGGTATTCCTCTGAAAGCTGAGAGATGTACTCAAGGTTTGACAATAAAAGTCTTTGCAAGATTGAAGGTTTTCTCTCCCCCCAGGGAGATATCAGGTTGGAAGAGTATTGGTGATCCTGCATTATGTTTATTGCATTGATTATATAGTAAATATTTTTAAAGGAAATATAGGAGCCCCAGGGCACGGTGAGTTGTTTCAGAGCTCTGCATATTTTCCATAATGCAGTTTTATGAGTGGAGATGAAATACCTTGTCAAGCACAGATTTGCAGTGATCGATGAGCTCCATGATCCCACACAAATTGGTGGCAGGGACAGTGGGCACATTGAGAGACTGGGAGTTCTCCCAAGTGAGTATTTCTAAATTAATTCTCTCAATCCCTTCACTATCTGGTTTTATTTAATTGCAGTGTGCTCCAGGAGGCTGTCTGATGGAACTCTGCATTCAGCTGAGTATCATCATGCTTGGAAAGCAACTGATTCAAAACAATCTCTTTGAAATTGGAATCCCGTACGTATCCCGGCCTTTTCCATTATGTGTTATTCCTATGGCACACTAAATC
Organism: Bombycilla garrulus; assembly: GCA_013400315.1. Lineage (NCBI taxonomy): Eukaryota > Metazoa > Chordata > Aves > Passeriformes > Bombycillidae > Bombycilla > Bombycilla garrulus. Next base: position 190,868 of record VXBU01004731.1, on the reverse strand, counting down.
AAAACCTCGATCCTTATTCAGCTAAATGGGATTTTTGCCACTGCCTTCTGTGGGTTCTAATTGAATGTGATGATAAATCACATTTTTGGTTGTGGTGAAATGATCTGGTTGTATTTTATGTTGAATAATTGGCTATATCTTCACTAAATGGTTTAAAGAAAATGATGGAATATATGAAATAATTGATTCAAATTAATTTTAGAATCCAGGGAAAACAGGCAAGGTATGATAGATCTCCTGGGAAGTTTCAGAGAAGCTTTCAGGACAGCAGCATTGAATACAAATTAGCACAAAGTGGAAGGGAGATAGCGTGGGGGAAAGCAATAGCCCATAAAAGATGTTAAAATCTATTACTTGATCTATGACTATTTTATGGGTTTAGGGAAGAAATCCACCCATTTCCAAGGTGCCTTTGTGTCATTCTGTGATGATGCAGGAGCAAGCAGAGGCACTGATGGCTCACCGCCTTTCTGCCACGGGCTGCTTCTGTGCTCAGTCCCCTCCTCCAAAGACAGCAGGAAAGCTCTCCCTGTCTCTCACCGGTGCCAAGGGGATCTTCAGGCACTGGGAATCCCCTGACAAAGTCCTGCTCCTGCCTCTTGGGAGGTTTGCTTCGTGGTGGCAGTGGCCTGTGAAATGTTGGAGATGAGGAGTCTGGTTTAGACATCTCAGCTCCACTGAAACGAGGCAGGATCTTCCAACTCTGGTGTCAGCAGCTTTTTGGCCACATCCATAATGCCATGAAGATGGTAACTAGAAATCAAGAGAAATTATTCTTAAAAGATATAAAATATATTTCAAATTAGTCCTTTTCCTCCCTTTTCTCAGCAAGAACCCTTTTTTTTTTTTTCTTGCAAAGAATTTAAAGAGAGAGAGAAAAAAAATTCCCAAACAAATCAGATGTAGATTATGGATGGTTTCGTTATTCTTGTGTCAAAGTTCAATAGGGAGGCCTGTTTTCTGTCTGCATCTCATTGAGTTTACATTTCATTTTGAGAAAAGGGTGGTAAATCATTCCCAAAATATCTGACATGTTGAAGGCTTAAAGCTTTCTCAGTGTAAACCTGCTGTAATTTGTTTCTTGTCTTCCAAAAACTTACTGCTACTGGACTTTTTTAATGGGGATTTTATGATGTTTCAAATACTGTATTTATTATTTTTGACTCATGAAAGCATGGGCTGATCCAGTCCAAACAGAAAGTCATGCCCAATTATTTTTCATTTCCCTCCCTTCGGTGCAAGAATGTGACAATTTCATTCCATTTTTCTCCCTCGGATCTGCTCCCCCACCCTTCAGCCAACAAACTGCGGTGGCCCCAATTTTCGAAACTGTTTAAAAACAAACATACTTTCATCCTCCTCTCTCTAGATAAATACCTCATTTCAGTCACAGTGCTATCTTGTCATCCTGGAATAAACATCTGCTTTTCCTTTGCTTGTCCGCATTTCCTAGAAAATCGTGTGTGTATCTGTAGGGCCCAGCCCTCCTCCCTGTTTGCACCAGAAGAATCACTGAGCACTGAATTTAATCCAAGTTAGCCTTCTATTCCTGCATGGACCACTGCACTGCTTTGGGCTGGATCCTTGAGGATACCAGCAGCTGGAGTTTTTTATCCCACTTGCCTTGTGGCTCTTTGGAGGGACTGAGAGTGAGGGACAATAACGCAGATTCTTCCATTGGCTCCCTGTTTTTCACTGTGGGCAGAGTCCAGGTGCTGCCACCAACCTTCTCCATATGGAGAGAGAGAAGGGGATTTCATAAATGGTGATTTGCTCCTCAGAATCTGGTGCTGTCCCCTGTACATCTGTGACATGGAAGCACCTCTCTGCTGAGGTATCTGATGACACTCATCAAAAAAGTTTTCTTCCTCACTGAAATCTCAGGATTTCAAGATGGTTTTGTTTTTTTTTTCAGGAAACCTTTTGATTTCATTCACCAGAAAACCCAAGGCGTTTTAGTTGATTTGCAGAACTCACAACTCCCATTTTATTCTCTTTCTCCTCAAAAAATACTGCCAAGTAGATGATAGAGTACATTTGCAAGCAACAGTCATCCTTTATGTTCCTAGAACCCCAAATGAGAAAATTGGAAAGCATCTTTCCATGTCTTCATTCTCCTTTATCCACGGTGAAACTTCAGATGGCAGCCCTGTTTTTTTGGGGGTCATGGGGGACACATCCTTGCTTTTCCCTTCAACCTTTCTCTAGAAACTGCTGCCACAGCTACGATAGATGTAACTGCTGGTCTCCAAAACCTTGGGTGAGTTCTTTTTTTTAATTTCTGCATCCAGCAATAGCAAACCAGCTAAGTAAATGAAACAAGATTTGAATTATAGAAAACTAAGCCCTCGTGAACTGAAATGTGTGTTCTGTGGGGCTGGAATTCACAAGTTTAACAGATGTAAATATGCCACAGTTCACTCAGATGTGTCACATACCATCATTCTTTTACTGTTGCCACAGGAATTGACCCTAAAAGCTGCAGGGCTTGAAAGCTTTAACCCAGAGTTCTTTTAAGACCTTTTTTATTCAGTTCTGGCTTTTTCAGAACTTATTGAAAAAAAAAAAAAATCCATGTGGTTATTTTATTACTCTCTGTCTTTGACCTTGGTGCTAAACCCTTAGGGTGAAATCCTGGCCCTGTTGAAGTGAACAGCAAAACTATTGAATTCAGTGAGGCCATGGTTGTGGCCCTTTTATTCAGCATCAATTTCCATCACTTCCTTCAAAATATACTTAAATATGTTGGATGAAAATACCAAGAGTTAATCAAATACATTTAAAAACGCCCCTTCACAGTTATTATCTCTCATTTTGTTTTTCACCTTTACTAAATTATTCTTAATTAAAATTTTGGGTGTTGTTTTTTATGCCTTTTTTCTTTTACTGTTTTTTTTTTGTTGTTGTTGTTTCCCTCTGAGAAACCACTAAACCATAACCACAACTGAAACTCCTGTAGAATCCAGAATATCTGAATGTGCCAAGGAAGCACGGCCATACCAAAAATTTGTGGGAGAACAAGAAATTAGACACTTTTGTTCTCCCCCTGCCTCCTTCTCGCACCTGTGAACTTAAGAAGGTATTTCTTTATGTGAACAGACTGTAGGAATATGACTGAAGGAAAGCCTGAATCTTCAGTGTTCCTTCCCAAAAGCAGGAAAGAAAATTACAGGTGAGGACACAAGAGTCTGGGTCACTGCTCTTCCTTTTCTCCAGATACAAGTTTTCCAGCTACTCAACCCAAGAATTTTTTTCTGTTTAGCTTTCTCCCTGCACCTTTTTCCATTATCCTACAGATCAAAAAGCATCAGCTGGAAGGAGAGCCTTAAAAAACCCACCTGCTAAAAATCCCTTGTTCCTGGCAGCTGGATTCTAGGGGCTTTCTGTCTTTTCATGTAAAACCTCCACATGCATCTCTGTTCTAGCAAGTATTCATACAATCATGGAATGGTTTGGTCTGGAAGGACATTAAAGACGTCCCAGTTCCAATCCCCTGCAATGGGCAGGGACACCTTCCCCTGTCCCAGATTGCTCAGAGCCCCATCCAACCCGGCCTGGCCAGGGATGGAGCAGCCACAGCTTCTCTGGAAAACCTCTCCCAGCGCCTCAGCACCCTCACAGAAAAGAATTTCTTCCCAATATCCCTTCTAAACCTGCTCTCTGTTGGTGTGAAGCCATTCCCCCTTTTCCTCACTCCATCCCTTGTTAATAGTCTCTCTCCATCTTTCCCATAGGTTCCCTTCAGGCAGTGGAAGGCTCAGTTAAATCTCCTTGGAGCATTCTTTTTTTTCCTGAACAATCCCAATTTACAGCCACTGAAGATGCAAACACTTGTGGCGACAAAGTAATTTTCCTGCATCTGTCCTCTTTCAACCTGCCCCCCAGATGTCCCACCTCTTCAGCCTCTATCCATTGCACTCTGTCTCACTCCACAAATTTCTCATTTTTCCCAAGTCATTGTCATTCTTTCCCCTAGATCCCCCAAATCCAGCTGCTCCTTCTTACTGTATCAATAGAGAAACTGTTGAATCATCTCTCTGATTTTTGAAAAGGAGCCTTCATCTAATCACCATGTGCTTACAGCCCAGCCAAGATCACTTGGAGCTTGATTTCTCCCTTTTCATCATATTTTTTCTCAAGAGCTCGAGGGTTACTGACAGGTGGGGCTGTAGTGATTTTGTGCTCACTTCAGATGCTTGTTAACGTGCTCATTGATCATACTGGGAATTACAATCAGCATAATTCAACCATGTTCCCACCTCTTACCTAACACAATAATTTAGTGCCAAACCCCTGTGAGAAGCTGCAGTGTCATTTCTAACTGCTCTAGACAAAGCCTGACAAAAAACTGTTAATTTTCTTTCCCTCTCATTCTGTATTCATTCTTCTCACATGCTGTTCAATCTCCTTAAGGATGCACCTTGCTTTTTGACATTTCTGGCAAAAAGACCAGAGGCAATGGCTGTTCCACAGCTCTGCAGCTTTCCCTCTTTGCCCAGATCTGTGTGGAGTCACGAAACTTTGCTTCATGAGCCTCTTCAGCACAAAGCTCCCGAGACGCTCATCCTGAATGAGTGTCAAACCTACCTCATCCTCACTATGGGGGGCTGCCTGGCAGGAACAAATCAGAAGATAAAACCTCTTTTTCTATCAATCTTCTTTGCAAATGTTGATCTGGGTAATTATGAATTATGAAACAGGCTTCAAACAAAGGCATTTAAAAAGAATACTCAGTTTTAGCAAAACAACCATAGAGTTCTGCAAAACTAATTTTCATTGCCCTATTGCTGTGTAGCTGGAGAATAACACCCTGCAAATCCCTCTTTTCTGTTCCTTTAACTTTCTGACACATTTCTACTTGGTCTCAAACTTCACATGCTTGGATATGACACAAAGTTACTTTTTTTTTTTTTGTGGAAAATTTGAAATAATTGGTTTGGCTTGCTTTCAGTCAGTTGATCTTTCAAAAAAAATACATAAAAGAAGCATACAGGCACTCTTCAAAGCTGAACTCCAAATGGTTAAAGGTGCTGTTCCTCATGCCTGGCTTAGAGGTAACCAGATGAAAAATTAAAAATTATTCTGAGCAATTGAGCCTGGATTTGTTGTGTTCCCAAATAAACGTTAAAAACAACAACAATTTTTTTAGTTACTGGCTTCTCGTGGGAGGTGTGTGTATGCATTAAACCCCACAACTGGATCCTGTGGTGCTGTAGCTGAAGGAGTAGATCACAGATTTCACATTTAAACACACCCAAATTTTATCTCAGTTGTTCACCATCCTCTGAATCCTTCACATTAGGAAATTAATTGGGATATGTTGGAAAAGCATCCCGGGAATTCTTTGATTGTTTTAAATCTTGCCCAGACCTCCAACCCTCTGAATACATCACCTCTGTCACAGAGAAGTTCCCTTGGCTGCCATAAAGGCAGAGGGGAAGAAAGGGAATTTTAGTGTCTTGAAATGGCTGAGTTTGCATGATGTAGGAGGTAAATGTCTTTATAAGGGTTCATCTAATTCTGTCTCATGAAGCATTTTAAATTTACCCCCACCCTTTCATTAAAACTGTGTAGTCTGAGTGTCCTGGGTACCAGTAATGCCAAAGAATTGATAATGCTATAACCAGGTTTGTGAGCGACATTTTCCTTCCACCTCAAACAAAAGCTGGAGTTGTCCTGTTGATTTTTGAAACTTTATGATCCAGGATCTGAGAGGGCTTGCTGCAATCTAGACCTGTTTAAAAAGAGTCTTCTAATCCCCAATTCCTCCATGCTGGTGATGAAATGGAACGGGTCCTGTAAACACTGGCAGGTGCAGAAATTCCTCAGTCACTGTGGGAGCACAGTGATCCCATGGCTCAGTGTAAATTTGGGAACGAAGCAATAAACCCTCACAGCAAAGCCTTTATTGTGTTTGCCAGCTTTTGTTCCTCAGCCTTGCCCTGCTACTGAAGTCAGGGTCCAGGAAAGTGGTTCTGCTTCCCTGGAGGTCCAAAGGAAAACCCCTTCCCCCAGATATTCCTGCATCCAGGCCACACACCTACAGTTCAAAGGGTTTATCACAAGCTGTGGGGGAAGAGTTTGTGGGAGAGCCCTGCTTACACTACTGGCAAAACATTGCTGGAATTAGTCTGGATTTCCACTCATGGCACATATGTGAAGAACTGTAAAATAATGCTGTATGTTTCTCTGGAAGGTAAATATCATTTGCAAAAGAAAGATATGCAATAAGTATAAATCTATAATAAGTATATTTTATGCTCATTCTACCGTATTTTGCTGCCTTGATTTTGAAGAACTACCTGACTCTACTGTGGTTTTCCTTGGGAATTTCACAGTGTGTAAAATAGCATGAAGCTGCTGTTGCATATGTATTTAAAATATCATTGGGAAGGGAGGGAGAGGCATTGGGAAACCTTTACTCTTCGTTCAGAAATTATTCATTTTATTTTAATTTATTTGCCAGCGTCGTTAAATTTGTATCCCCATCTCAGTGGGACAGTGTTTTATGCTGCTATTTCTACTGTCAGTGCATCCTTGAACCCTCTGTGTTTGGAAACATCCCATAATCACAAAGTGGCCTGAGTTGGAAGGGACCTTGAAGCTCACCCAGTTCCAACTCCCTGCCATGAGCAGGGACACCTTCCACTGTCCCAGGCTGCTCAGAGCCCCATCCAGCCTGGCCTGGAACACTGCCAGGGATGGGGCAGCCACAGCTGCTCTGGGCAACCCACAGATGTCTGGTCATTTTCTACTTTAAAGTTCTGTTATACTGGAAGTTCCCAGTTTTTATAGTGAGATAAAAGTGTGCCTGTAGTAGAAATGTGGAAAGAAACCATTACATTTGTATTTTGTTAAAGGAGAGGTGCTCAGTGTTGTTCTTGGGAGTACTAATTACTACTATTATTTAGGTCCAAGGATCTTCAGGAAGATTCCCTCGGAATATGTATCTAGGGAGAAAAATTATTATTAAGTACTGGATTCAACTCCAGTAGCTTGTACCTGTCAAAAAACAGCATCAGAACTTCCCAGGGTGGTGTAAACTTGCCCTGTGATGCACCAAAGTAACATAAATTAATTTTATATTGCTGTACAAAGACTTGGGCCAAATATATTATGGGGAAAAAAAGTGGACTTGGTTCAATCTGAACTTTTGTTCCTCAGGAAGCTCAAGAAGCTCTTCAGGAAGCTGAAGGATGAAAGAACTGAGCTAAAGGAAATGGACACCAACCAATCAAAGGACCCTCAACAATGGGATCTCGACTACATCTTGGAACCTTTCACTGGGCTGACTCCAGAATACATGGAAATGAGTACGTTTTCAGAATTTCCTTTCCCTTTCTGCAATAACCGTGGCTTTACACAGGACTGTGTGTCAGAAGTGGTCATGAGAAAGGGGGAAAAATACCCCAGCACGAAATTCTGTGTGAGCCAGCAGGTCTAAGAGACTACCATAGTGCCAGCCCGAGGTTATTTATCTTTCTGTGAACTTTAAGCAAGCCTCTTAGCAATTTTTAAATTAAACAATGGTGGAAAAAACAGAAATTTTTCCCTGTAAAAATTTTTATGCTCAGGAATAACTCAGAAATATCTGTATTTTAACAATCCAAATTTCTTTGTCAGCTAGGTCTAAGAACAAGGGCCTTTAGTAACCAGTAACAAATATATACTGGTGTGACGTTTGTCAGCATTGCTTGGGTTTGCTGTCAGTGGCCTTGATTCTGCTGTGGGAAAAGTGATGCTCCAGTGTTGCGAGTTTAAACATAATTTCCAAAATGTCAGATTTGTTTTATGGGTTCATTTAAGGCCACCCATTCAGAAAGGAAGCAGGTCAGAAGTCTGTCCCTCAATGAAGAAAATTAGAGTGGGGTTTTCCTTACTTGTGTTTTGACTTCAGAATACCTCTTAGAGCTCCCATGTTTAGCCATTTGTTATGCTGTCCCTTTAGGAGCAAGTTCTAGAAATTGCCAAGATGAGTCAAATCATGGCCATGAAATGAGTAGATTAGTGTTTTTGTTTTGTTTTTTTTTTTTTTAAAGAAAGAGATGCAGAAGGACCACCATAATCTGTTAAGGTTTGGGGGCTCCTTTTCCAGGGAAATGGTGCCAGCCCCAAGCCTGCCAGAGGAACATGAGGGGATTCTTGGGCTGTCCTGTGCAGGGCCAGGAGCTGGACTTTGATGGTTCCTTCCAACTCGGGACATTCTATGATTCTATTCCATGGCTGATTTGCAGTGTCAGGGTTTAAGGTACTGATGTTATAAATCACTGGACACTAAACCTGTAATTTAGCTCAGTCCCCGGTGCCGGGTCATGAACCACGGCGAGCGCCTCAGCCTGCAGCCACTCAGGGATGATTCAGGGAAGATGAACGGATGAATTATTGATCTAAACATTTGTTTACAGCAGGAGGATGAGCTTCCCGAGTGGAAAAGCCTCTCAGTGCTCCAAGCTGTGCCCTGCCTGCGGGATTTGCAGACAAATGTGCAGCAGATGAAAGCCAAGCTGCACCTCCCCAGCCCCGCTTGCTGCCCTGGGTCCACGTCCCTGCTGTCAGCTGTCACATCCACTGCTCAGACCACCCACGCTGGCAGGAAGCACTTGGTGCAGCTCAGCACTGAACCTGCCAGCTGGGATTGTTGTCAAGGGCATCACGCTGCTCAGCAGATTATTTATTTCTCTAAGTTTGAGCTGGGGACAGTGGGAAAGAAAGCAATACACAAGGCCAGAGGAAAATTTTTTTTTTGTCTCCTGAATTGCTTAAAAAAGGCAGGGTTGCTGGAATGTAAGAAGTGGTATGATATTAAGGAAAAGAGAGAAATCTGGCTGCTGTTTCAGAATTTCTTAGTTTTCACACTGATTTGCTCAGGCAACCTCCCTCAGGCATCAGTGGCAGTCTGGAATGAAGCAGCTGAAGGAGGAGCTGCAGACGGGGCTTGCTGCAGCCTTTGGGTCTCCCCATGCAGATGGTGATGGGGTCTCATGCAGAAGCAGATTATGTATCCAGGTGTGAGTAGTCACTACATTCACTACATTCAGGTTTGTCCTGCCAGGATGCTCCCACTTTTAAGGATGGTTCACATCCTTAGCTAAGACTCTTGCCTCCAGGTCTACCATTCACTAGGCTGCACCCCAATCACAGGCAGTCCTTGCTTTTTTTTCATCCCTATAGCCACTCCCTTTTACTTATTTCTGTCAAAACCTGGATTCTGGCCCACTCCCCACATGGAAAACCACACATTCTCTTTGCACTCTGTTATGAAACAAATGAATCCCATCAAGGCAGCGCTTGTCTGAGGGACAGTGCTTGGAGCAGTCACAGGAGGTGTTTTGCAGCATGATGCACCACAGGTGAAGGAGTTTTTGATGATAACTACTGCACCTAAATTTTGGGATTCCCATTTCCAAGCTGCTTTCTTTTTTTGTTCTTCTTTCTTATTCTAACAATCCTGAAGCCTTAGAGAGACTTCCACCTTCTCATTCTCCTACCTCTGCCCTCATTTGAATCTCGGTAGGTTCATAGAAATAGCAAGAATTACTGGTTATTTTTTCATCTCCTCTGTTTTCCCAAATGGGAAAGGTGACTCTGTTCACTGGAATTTGTTTCTGCAAAATATCAGTCACTCTAGTCCATGCCAACAAATTAGATTAGCTGTGTGAAGGACTTTTTTTGCAATGAGGATGGCGATCTTGTTGAAAATCCCTGCTCATTGCACAGATTTGGACTAGATGACATTTAAATGTCCCTTCCAACTCAAATAATTCTATGGATAATAAGATTAATTTTTCGAGGTAAAAGATTTTGGTTCTGATTTCACTGTCAGACTGTGCTGAGCTTTTTTTGTTGTGCAGGCCTTGGCTGTCAATAGCACATCTGCACAAAGATTTGACTTGCACCAGTGACATTTCTGATGACTGTTTATTTTGATGTTATTAACTGACATATTCCTGCATTTCTGAGTGGAGACACTCTTAAAACGCTTGAGAGATCAGAAAATTTTGCTCACATAGTCCTGAAACATAAATTGTCACTGTCAACACGTGTCAAATTTGTCCTCAGCACTTTCTGCTTCCAAAACTGTGCGAAGACTTTTGACCCCGGCCAAATACACCATACCCATGTGCATTCCCAGAGTAGGTAACTTGTACAGCAATTTCCTCTTCCACATGGCAGCAAGTTTGCAACATGTGTAACTGGCCTGCAGTGATAGCAGTTGGCAAGAAATTGATGTTTAGAGTAGCAATAAATATTGCTAATGAAAGAAACTTTATTAAATTGGCTCCAAGAGCAAAATGATGCACGTGAATGTTTGAAATTTATACCACTTGTGTTTCCCTGAGAAGAAACTGAAATCAGCAATGATTTTCAGATTCCTATTTCATTTGGTCTTCCCTTCTCTAGCCTAACCCCTCTAGGAATCCAAGCTTCATGTGGCAATTGATTAAAAACATTTTTCCTCAAGGAGAAGTAATAATGAAAGGTTTCATCATCCAACTTCTGTTTAGAAACAATGGCACAAGAAGAAAAAGATCAGATCCAATGTCTGTAGCTTCTGACTACCATAAGGATTAATCTGAGAGGTTTGGAAGAATTTCCCCTAAAGCAGGAAAAGCCATCAAAAAGGCAATGTGTGAGGCAGAAAAAGAGAAAAAACCACCACTAAGGAGGAACCTGCATTTTTCTGTAATCTCTGTAATGAGGATGGTTTTGAAAATACCATTGGTGGCTGTGTGTAGGCTTGTTGCATACATTTATTACAGAAGAGTTATAAAGTACACCTTTTTCTTAGCTTTTCAGCCAAGCCTGGATGTATATTGAAAAGTTTCTTCCTAGGATTTGGAAAGCTTAGCACAGAAGCGATTTTTCCACTTCCAGTAACACATGATGCTATGACAGATATTGATAAAGAAGAAAGGAACGAAAGCAACAGAATTATAAATAAATACCTTTGTCTTAGATGAGGCTTAGAGGTAAAAATGCTTGGGTTACTTACACTACTGAGTGTGTAAATCTTGTGATCCACACCACGGAAGGTTTTGTAGTGGGGACTGATTCTGTATCCCTTACACACGAACAGCAGCCACCACCCTCCAGATCCTTAATTCTAAAGCTTTGATTTGTGCTCTTAATCATAACATGGAGGCCAGATTTGGAGGGACAGGGTATGTTGTTGTTGGCCTTGGGTTCTGCTCACACCCTGCAGAGCTTCTGTGAAGAATGGACTTCTGAGAAGGGCTGTGACTTGAGACACTTCTTTGGATGCTGTTTGTCCTTCAGAGCTTTTGTCTTGGGGCCCGAGGCTGGATGAGGTGCTGCAGATGTGGCACAAAACTCAAGGGCTGGCTCTGAGCCCTCGGCCTCTTTCCTGCTCCACTCAGAGAGGAAAGGCACCGCTGGTGTGTGGTTTGGGCTTTGTCCCTCACCAGAAGCCGGCTCTGTGTCAGTGACAGCACATCCAGGGATGCCCAGAGAGAAGATGTTTCCCACGTCCCTGACTTTCCACTGTACCCAGCCTTCAGCTGTTTTATTTCCCAGTTGTGCCACGAGCCTGGGGAATGTTCATCTCTCTTTTCTCCAGGCTGGCCTACCTGGGGAGTAACAGAAATATGAAACAGGATGGATGGCCAGAAGTTCAGCTCCTGGCACAGGTCTCTTTAGCCTTTTCCCTGTACATGAACACGAAAAGAGCTTTGTATGGAGACCTTGTGGCATAAATTTGAATGTAAAAATGGTATTTAAGGGTTGTGAAGTTTTCCAGCCAAAAAAAAGGATGTCTTGGTTTCAACTGTCGTTGATGGAAGAGTGTGAGTGTCCTAAAAAGTATTGTAAATATTTCCAGTGTGACCAGACAGGCATCCTCAGAGCTCCTGGATGCTGAGATGAGATTTCTTCTGGGATCTGGACAGAGATTCTTCTCTTTGTAATCGGTTCAGGTTTGTTTTTAGAAACACTGATCACACTCAACAAGTACCTGTGAATTACTGAGGCTGTTCAAAGACTCCTCCATTTAATGGTTGTTTGCTAGTTTGTTACACAAGGCCATCTAAATTCTGGGTTTTTCTTTGTGATTGATTGCTTTTTCTGCCTGCTTTTTGCATCATTTACACTCTCATAAGAAGGAGTTGAGAAGGTTGAAGAGATTTCAAGATGGCCACACAAACACTTCTGGCGCAGTTTTCTATGAAGATGTATTTACACAGTTGTCCAGAAGTCCTTTGCATACCTTGAACATTTTTTCATGAACCTGAAAAAAAATTAAACTGCATTTTCCCAGGCAGTGAATGAAGGGGCTACAAACAACATCAAAGCAAATGTGTGTGTGATTTATTCTTAAAGCATTGCAAATAGTTCTTTTTCCTTTTCCTTTTTATTTTATTTTTTTACAGAATCCTCCCAGCTGTATTCCTGCAAAATTCACTTAGAACCAAATAAGGCATATTTTGGGGCTATGTACTTCTCTAAGCATTTCACAGTTTTGGGGGGACATTACTTTAACATCTGGTTTTATTTCCTTGTTAATTCCTTTTCCTGACTCTGAACATAAAATAGTCAGCAAAGTATGATTTCAAGGGTAGGATGTTTGTATGCTTTGAAAAAGCTCCATCTTAGTGTGTACACTTTATCTCAGAAGAAAATAATAAGAATGAAACTCTAAAGGCCATAAAACTGCTATACAGAGGTTTTACTTTCGTGTGCTAATATATTGTTCCTAAGATGAGAAAGGGGAAATATCAGAGGACTTGCAACCTGCACAAAAAAAACAGGTGTGAGAGAAGGTCCTGGGGAAAACTTTTTCAAGAGTTAGTTGTAGGTCGTGACAACAGTGCTGAAGGAAAATATTTTAGAGTATAATACTGTTCTATGTACACAAAATATTGTGCTATTTTCATAGGAAAGTGCAGTTCCTCCCTCAGTGAAGAGAGAACTTATGCAGGGATTTGCCAAAAAAGAAGCCAGAGTAAATAAGACATTTAAAACGCCAAAACTTTTTCTGTGCTAAAATGGTTTTGACTCTGATCTCAATCAGATTTATTAGTTTAATATATATATTTTAATATATATTTATATAAAATTCACCTTCATTCAGATTTAAAGAGGAGTGTTTCTAAACTTGGAGTATTTCAGTGACAAAGGGAGGGATGAAAGTGCTGCACAACACCCCTGGCTCCTGCATCCACAGAGACACTTCTGTTCTTGCTTTTCAGAGGCTGCCGGCAATTTTTTCAAAGGAAGCTGGGAAGAAATAGTGGCACCTTGTAGATTTTCTCCTTTTGCTTGATTGTGTATCATTTTCCTTACAGGGAAAAGGACAGGAAAGAAACAGCATGGACAAGTCAGTGAATTATGTCTAAATGCAGAAAAATAGACTCTGAACCCTTTGTCCTTTATTAAATTTATTATTTCCTTTGGCTTGTGCTTGTGCTAGCAACTTTAAGCTTTATTGGAAACATTCATAAAGTGTAGTGACAAACTTTTATCTTGTCATAGCCCTACTCTGGGATATTTATTCCAGGGACCAAACTGGGAAGTGGAAATTTATAGGATTGGTAATGCAGAAAGCTCATCAACAATTTGCTGCTCCCTTCAGAAGCTATCAAAAAACAATTTTTGATTTTTTTCCAGTTATCCAGTTTGGTTTCGTCACACTCTTTGTTGCCTCCTTCCCTCTGGCCCCTGTCTTTGCTCTTCTGAACAACGTCATCGAGGTTCGTCTTGATGCAAAAAAATTTGTTACTGAGCTAAGGAGGCCAGACACAGTGAGAGAAAAAGATATAGGTGAGTAATGAAAGAGCATTGCACTGAAGATAGAACCAAAAATGCAATCAATAAAATAATAAAATTTATTACAAACCCATTAATAAGTTTTTTCTTTCAATTACAGGTATTTGGTATAACATCTTGAGTGGTATTGGAAAGCTTTCAGTGATCATTAATGTAAGTGTTTGGTTACACCAGTTTCTAAATATGATCTTGGGAGCTTATACTGTTCCTTCAACGTAATTTAAAATTTTTTACAATTTCTTGCTTATAATTGTTTATATTTTATTGTCCTTTTAATGTAATTTAAAAGTGACATCTAATTTTCTGAATTTCTCAAATACAACAGAATACAGATATATTATATTTATTGTGCTATATGTACTCCCTAAGTAAATTTTTCCTATATAGGCTTTAAGATAAAAAATCTCATGCCCTAGGATTTAATCCTAATAGTTTCTACTGTGTTTTTAACCTATAGATCATAATCCCATAGAATCATTTATGCTGGAAAATACCTTTGAGGTCATGGAATAATACCAGAGATATTAAAGTTATCAAAGACCTTTAGAAAGAAAGGGAGGTGATTTTCACTACTGAAGGGAGAACTTGAGAGGTGCTATGAAATTTTTTGGTAAAATAGCTCCCAGCACAAGAGCACAGCACTCTAAAGCCTCCAGAGGGGCAGAGCTGTTTCACTTGGGTGCAGCACTGTTCACTCATGGCTCTCCAGTTTCCAGGATTTAAGGGAGGAAATCTGTGGAATCCTGCACATCCCCATAATCTCACTGTCAGGCACAGATTTCAGCTGTGCAGTACTGAGCTGGGCTGGAGGAGAAAAACTCTGCAGCCTCTTGTTTTTCTCTGAATATACTTTGCAGATTTATGAAGCTTGATTATCTCCTGTGTTGATCAAACTCTGGAAATGTTTATTTCCTGGGGATTCCATTAATGTATAAATTAGATACCTTTTCTTGAAAGAAATATAAATATGTGCATACGCGTTTGAAAAAAAATACTGAATGCCCAACTCTGCTTCTGCATCTGGATAATTTTGACACAGGACATTATTATTTAGCAAAATATAGTTTTAAATCATCATAGACTGTAGAATGGTTGGGGTTGGATGGGATATTGAAGACCATCTCATTCCAAGGCCTCTGCCATGGGCAGGGACACCTTCCACTGTCCCAGGTTGCTCAGAGCCCCATCCAGCCTGGCCTGGAACACTGCCAGGGATGGGGCAGCCACAGCTGCTCTGGGAAACCTGTGCCAGGGCCTCAGCACCCTCACAGGGAACAATTTTTCCCCAACATCCAGTCTAAACCTCCACAGCACAGGGGTTCCAGCCCTCTGACCATCTTCATGGTCTCCTCTGGACTTGCTCCAATAACAGTGGGTCCAGAGCAGAAACCAAAGGAACTCTTATTGATATGATGTAGAGATTTTTGTGACTGATTGCCTCCACAATTACACCAGTTTTATGGGATGCCAATCTCATGAGGTTTAATACCAGCATGAAATCCCCTGTGTGAGATGTGTAAATCCTGATGCTGAGGGGAAAATGGACGTTTACACTCAACAGGTTGGGTGTAACTACACCAAAATATAGCCCAAATTATACCAACTATGGGCTATTGGGTCCTGTTGTAGGTTTTTTTTTTTAAACTAGTGATAAAACTCCTAATGGCTCCAGAGATGAAAAGAATTGGAGCAATGGACAGTCCATAAATTGCTTTTGCTACTTCCCTAGCTGAGCCTTTCCTTGGAGAGACAGAGCACATTACTGTGCATTTATATGCAAATATTCTGTACCAACTCTGGCCACAGAACTCTCCCTTCACCACCACTCTGAATTTACCTGAACAGGAACATCTTCCCCTGAATTAATTAACCTGCAGCATAGATTCATGATGCTGTTGTTCGGTTTTTGTTTTTATTTTGTTTTGTATTTGTTTTGTTTGTTTGTTTGTTCCATCTGTCAGGCTTTTGTCATCGCTATCACCTCCGATTTCATCCCACGCCTCATGTATCAATACGCATACAGCCCAAATGGAACCATGCATGGCTTCATCAATCACACCCTCTCATACTTCAATGTCAGCCAGCTCAAGGCTGGGACACAGCCAGAAAACTCCCTCTTTGCACAGGAGGTTTCATTCTGCAGGTAAAGTACTTGTAAGGGCAGTTTGCACGGTTGAGGGAATTTCCTTGGCTCTTGTGTCATTTTTCAAAGTGGGAATTGATAGAATTCACTTTTATGGCCAGATATTCAGCAATATTCTTGTGCCTTTGAAAATGTGGTTGTGGAAGTGCAGCTTTTAGAGTATTCTCACCGTGTTACAAGGTCTTTAAAAGGAGTTTTTTCAGGGCATTAAAAGGCAAAATAAACACTTTAGACAGACTTGATACAAAGAAAAAAGCAAATTAACATTTTCTTTTTTGAAAGATATAGCTTTAATTTAAAATAATGATTTTGCTTTTTAAATGGACGCCCAACAATTAGAACCAGGCTTTCTCTGTCTTTATTAAATTCAGTCCTTACTCGCTGAGATATGAGTTTTCAATACGTTATGCCCATCTTTAAAACCTGCACCCATCACCATCTACATGTCTTCTATTCAGATTCATCTCCTCAGACTGGGGAAACAAGGCTCAACTTCCTTTAAAATGTGTCCCAAATACCAGACACCTGTGGAGTAGTTCCTGTTTGCATGAGAATTACTAATGTGGTTCCAGCTTTCAAAGTAAATTTGTATTTTCTTAATAATATGCAGAGATTCAAAGAGCTGGTTTAAGGCATTTCAACCCCCAGCTGCTCAAAACTGAGCTTCTTTGGGTCAGTGTTAAATTCAACAGCTTGTCTCACCTTTCTTTTTAACTCCCTTGAAATCACTCTGTGCTTGGTCTCTGCAATGACACAAAATAATTATTATAATAATAATTACAGTTCCTCTTCCATTCTTTTCAGGAAAGCCTTAATGTGGAGTTGTTTTCCCTCCTTTGATTTGATGTGCAATATATTTCACACGGATTTCAAGTGGGGTATTGTGCTGGTTGGGGATTGATTGACATTTTGGTGGGTAGGAAATAACCACCCCTGGAAGTGAGGTTTGCCTGTGAATTTTTTTCATGGGTGCACTGGCCCTTGGCTGGTGCCAAACTTTGACAGGTATATATCTTGCCCAACTGTAACCCACAAAGATGACACATCCCAGTTTCTTCACTGGAAGCAGGGAAACAGGGAGAGAAATCTGTCCCTCTCACTCTGGCACTGCTGTTTGGAGATCTGGATTGCCTTTGGGGGATACCTGCCTTCTCACCTTGACTGCAGAACAGCATAGATGAGTGCATTCCTAACTTTTAAGCAACTTATAAGCACGAGAGCTCTGCTGTTCCCTGTTTCTGCTGCTGGGAGTTGTTTGTTGGCAAAATATTCCCTGTTAGAGTATTCAGCATCTCTGGAATTTCAGATTTGTGAGTCTGCGAAATGCTTTTCCACCCTCAGTTCCTAGCACTTCTAAATTTTTTATCCCTAAATTCGCCTGCGTTTTCCTTCAATATGCATCTTGATCCACTTCACTGTGATTTTGCTACTTTCACTGTGCCGCTTTCTACCTTGTGCCAGCCCCTGGCCTCTGTTTATAGCTGTTTAAGTGCTGGTGTGTTTGGAAATATATGCATTAACAGCAGGGGTGAAAGGCACTGCTCACATTAGTATGGTCACACACAGCCAAATACTCAACAGAGCCCAAATGCAGGGAGGAGGAAACCATCTACACTTGGTACAAAAGTGGTCGCTGCCTGATGATACCATCTAAGAGAATGAGAAAAAGAAAAAAAATTAATGTTTGACCATGTGTTAGTCTGAGCCAGACAGAAGTACGGGAGCATTTCTCTTCTGTTATCAGGAAGCAGCTGGGAAAAGATGTCAGCATCCACAAAAACTGTTTCTCGTTATCATCTCCCTCATTTGAATCTTATCAAAATCCCAGCTTTGGAGAGAACCATCACTGTGATTAACTATGGGGTCTCTAACTCGTGTCCCAAGAGACAGGCAACCAAACACTGCCCCTCAGGCTGAAAATAAAGTCTGTATTTCTGTTTCTGGCAAATGCATTGGGAACAAGCTGACCTCTCTTATTCTTAGATTTCTGTGACCTCTGGAGATAAATGTGGTTGCAATGAGGCTGCATTTTGCTCCTTACGGGCACTGCCAAAGATTAAGGTATCTTAAAAATAACCGTAACGAGCCAGAAACAACTCTGCCACTGAACATACAGAATACATTCTTGAAATAGTTAGAGCAGCATTTTCTGCAGTGCTGTGAACTCTTTGGCACTGCTTCCAAATAAAGGTTGCTGTAAAGCTGTTCTGATGCACAGTATTAGCTGTAATTTTAGTGGTCTTTTTGGCGTTTTTTTGGGGAAAAAATAGCATTTGTATAGCTGAAGGCGAATTAGAAACAAATCTTGCTAAGATATGAGTAATTCAAGGGGATTTTCCTTTGACATGGGTCAGCTCCAGCATTCAGCAACTCTATAAAGTGTCTTTGAATTGATTTTCTTAATGTCATGGGATTAATCTCATCTATTCCTAATGATCAGTGGTGGATGCTAACATTTTTCCCTCACTCATTTTTATATACTCCTGCACTGCTAATTCTGTGATTCTGGATGTTTTCTCCAATTTCTCCTCAAAGACCAGCTGAAGAAGGAAATTAAACAGATTAGCTTATTTGGACTTATTTGAAGTTCCCCTATATATATAGTTTGATTTTTTTTTTTTACCAGTCCCTTTTTTCCCCCACACAATAAACTTCTGAAATACGTTAACATCTTTGTCTTAGCCGTGGCTTCAGCTCACATTTGTCCAAGTGTTGTGTGGTTCTCTCCACCCAGCTTCCCTTCCCCTACAGTTCTCTGCTTTCAGTGCACATCTTTCTATTCTTCCTCATAACTTTTCTGAGCCCTGTTCTTCAACCACATTGACCACTTCATATTCTCGTCCTTTTTCAGTGGAATTACAGTTGCTTGCTATTTTGGAAATAGTCTTTGCAGCACTGGTTGGTTGCTGTTCCTACCATACCTGCTGAATCAAAGATTTTAAGAGTGAAGCATTGAAAAGGTGAGGGAATCCTGAGTTGGAAGGGACCCACAAGGATCATCAAATCCTAACCCTGCACAGAAGACCTCAAAAATCACACCTGAGGATATTGTCCAAATTCTTCTTGAGCTGAAAAGATGGTCTTTGTGAAAAAGAAATTACCTGTAGAATCTCGGGGTTAGAAAAGGCCCTTTGGAGTCTCCAAGTCATGTGCCAGAGAATAATTAAAAAAGGAGGTGGGGAGGAGGCTCAGCTACTTCATCCATAGCTCTGCCATAAATCATTTGCTCGTGTTCTGTTGAGTGTGGGTTCAGGCATCACAAGCAGTGTGATTCCCAGCTGAACCGGGTGAAATTTCCAAGGGGTCTGATGTCCTGCAACACTTTGATAGTTTGTGAAGCTCAGAATATATTAAATGGAAAACCCACCCCAGTTGGTGACCCTTCCATGTGAACCTGGGCTCCATTTCAAGACTGGGATTGATTTATAGCGGTCAGCAAAGTCCACAAGAAACTCAGTGGTTTTCCTTGGCTTTTGATATTCAAGGAGATTAAATCCAAGGGAACTGACTTTGGCCCTTGTTGCAGGACTGGTATAGATCTGAGCAACATGTGGGAGTCCACATTGTCCAGAAAAGTACCAGAGTGGGGATCTGGCAGTGCAGGAAAGCACAGGAATCCTCAGACAGGACCTGTGCAGGCACTGCTGAACAAAACCACCCAGGGGTTAACACAGCCCAGGGAGCTCTTCCCTAAATTAACACAGCCTCCAGTTTAAAGCGGTTTTCTCCTCCCTGTGGGCTGTACCTTGTGTCCTTTGCCTCCAGAAGCTGCAGCACAGAATCACATCCAGCATTCCAGACTCAGTTTCTTGGGGGTGGGGAGCAGCAGGATGTAGGGGATGCGTGGATTGCAAATGTGTAATTTAACATGCAAAACCACGTGCGTAGAACCTGAAGGTAATTTTGGCAAGCACACCTGCAAACTGAAGCTGACAGATTTTATATATGAACCTTCTCCATTATCCCCCAACGGAGGCTTTTTCACAGTCTAATGAATCTTACTGTCAGGACGGGTTTTGTGGTATTCAAAACAGATTTTCCCTTTCTTAATTTCATCCCATTACTCCTAGTCAAACACTGGGAACAGCACTAAATTATCCCTTTCAGTCCTAAGGGCACAATTTGCGCATGGTTATCATGTCCAACTGCGGCTGTTACCAAAGTGGAGCAATACATGTGCTGCTCTTTAATCTTCCCGATGAGTCAGTCAGTCTCCTCAGCGCTTGTACTGTTCTCCTGAACTGCCTGCAATTTGTCGCTATCTTTTTCTTTGGTTTCCTTTTTTTTTTTTTTCTTTGTTTCATTTTTTCCTCTCCCCCCTCCTCCTCCTCCTCCCCCAGAATCTACCCAGCTGAATGGCTGAATGCAGCGTTCCACGTGTGGATTTACCTGGGCTCTTCAGAGGAAGGCGAATTCCCCGCCCAGCACCATTGTGACTTTTGTTGATACACCCACAAGTCATACACTGTCCTGCTGCCATATTTCAAACTTGTGCTAACTTGCTGGCCACTGCAAGCTCCAAGCTATTTCCACTTTCAATTACTATCCCTTCAAAGATCCTTCAAGTGTTTTATTTTTAATTATTTTCCATTTCCCCATATTATTCTCATTGCGTTTCCTGTCTCCATTTCTTATTGCTTTCTGTATTTCCTGCTAGTTGCAAACTTTCCAATTTAGGAGCATCTGTGATTTTTATTAGCCTGTTGTTTACTTACCAATGATTGATGATAATACTAAAAGCAACAGTCTTTACACTAAACCACTAAGGCTCTGTTTTATCCTGTCCAAGGCTAGACAGTTAATTTAGGAAGTGCCTTTCCCATGGCTCCTCCTTTCGTTAATGCAAAGACAGGAATCACCAAAGCACGAGTCACATTTTATGTGGGCTGAATTATTCCCTAAATTAATTAAGTTTTAGGTGAGATGAATGCAAATTTATCGCCTTCAGTCTGGAAATGCCTTGGACTGTCTCTCTGTTTTCATTTCAGCATTTTATTTCCTGTACATTGATGACAGTTTACATTAAGAAAATAAAGGGGGCTTCTGTCAATCCTCTAAAATCTGGACATATCCAGCGTTAAAGCAGTGTTCTGATTTTGGTTACAACTGTGAAAACCGGACTAAGTGTGTTGAATTCAGTGGAGGTAGTCCAGCTCTAATTCTGAAGTTACATTTCATAATAAGGGTTGAAGTAGAACATCTGGAGGATTTGATTCTTTCAATTTTGTGATTGGAAAATCACGTTAATCACAGCAATTGGCACTGGAGGAAATTGCTGGAACAGTGATAACTGAGCTGTCTCCATCTCCAGGTTCAAAGACTACAGAGAACCACCTTGGTCCCCACACCAGTACGAGTTTTCTAAGCAGTACTGGGCGGTCTTATCCGCTCGCTTGGCTTTCGTGATTCTGTTTCAGGTAAGTCTGCTGAGTTGCTTCACTTTCACTCACAGAAATATCATCATAAATGGATCCAAACGTGTGCTCCAAAGCAGCCTATGTCCAACAGACATGGAAGGCAAGACCCACAGTTTCCTTTAGCCTTGGCACTGGCAGTGATCCCCAAAATACTGCAGGCTTTGGAACGTTTAAGTGGACTCTGTCAAATTTTATACTCTCAGAAGCACCACTTGTAAAAAGCACATAAATGTTGTGTAGGCTTGTTAACTGCTGTTCTTTACCCAAAGCAAGAAATAAACACAAGTAATAAATCCTCCAAGGTTTTTTGCTACTTTCTTGAATTGAGCACAATAAATTGTCCCCAGTGTGAGGATTTCATTAGCAAGGGATTTGCTCTCATGGCTTGCCTTTCGAATGGCTTCCTTCTGCTCTCCTCCATGATCTGGGATCCTTCCACGGCCCATTCCTCATCTTCAAATCTGCCTTTCTTTTGTCCTCACCTGCCAAGTGTTCCCAAGTGTTTCTGTGAATCTTGCCTGGTTTGTATTGCCCTCTTCTGCTTCTTTGCTGTGCCTTCAGTAATTTTCCACCACTGCTGCAAAGCAGTTGAAAGCAGCTCGTTCTGCTGGGCCTCAAACCCTCTGCCTGCTCTGCCAGAGAACATTCCCTGCTTAATTAGCTCCATTGTCTCGGCTGGGGACAGAGAGTTCATGCTAGCAGCCGTGTCAGCAAACTGTTCCACACGTTTCCAGGCATTACACAACACAGCACCACTCAAAGCATGATCATGACAATGCAAACCCCCAAAGCATCGTTTATCTGTAGATTCCACAAGCAAGCAAAACTTTTTGCCCAGTCTGCTTCCTGTTTGATGTTATGAGCACCACCTGTAACCACCTTGACACCTGAGGTTTGGGGTTTTGGCTTGCACACTGTGGTGGTGTAGAAACAATCCTGCTTATCAGCAGACAGAAAGATTTGAGGACAGAATGGCTGTGAAAGTTGCCTGCAGTGTGCTCAGGCCACACTGGAAACACACGGGTATTTTTGCCTTGTGTTTTTGGTGTTGGAGGATGTCCTTATATTAATGGATTCTGAAATCAGTATCAAGGAACTGGATGTTGAGAACTGGGCACCTTTGGACGCCTGTAAGGAAAAATGCTGGTTTAGGTGCTAAGGCCATGGATGATTTGATGATTCCATGTCCTTTCCTATTTCAAACCTAACTGAAGCACGTGTTTAATTCAGCCTCTACACTGAGGGGTAGCTGTGCATAAATCTGAAATGTTTCTTTGAATAAAGCCTTAATCAGCTGCTTACTACCACACACCACCATCAAAATATGTTTGGCATGTGTCTCATAGCTATGACAAAGGTTTAGTTTCACTCCAGTGCGAGTATTTTGGATTTTTCATGCTTGTTTCACGTCTGTTGTTGTGCTTGCAGAACCTGGTGATGTTCCTCAGTGTTCTGGTTGACTGGATGATCCCTGACATCCCCAAGGACATCAGTGAACAGATCAAAAAGGAGAAGACCGTGCTTGTTGACTTCTTCCTGAAGGAGGAGCACGAAAAGCTGAAGCTGATCGAGAGCTTTATCACGCGCGACAAGCGGAAAGGCAGGAGCGGGACCAAAAGCAAAAGGACCAGGGCTGCCAGCTTCTCCCAGGGTCACCGCAGCCCCAAGGGCAGCTTCACCTCCTTCAGCTCCCAGCACACCGTGGTGTGACTCCTGAGGGAAGGGAACAGCCTGTGCTTACCTCTGCTTACTGCGTGGTGTGATTCTGAGCCTGCAACAGGGGAGGGAGACACAAGGGCAGGGAGCAAAAGGAGGCTCTTTTGCTTCCTTAGAATCTCCAGACGTGAGGGTCTCTGTTCCAATTTAAATGCCCTCTGGGCTGCAGCATTTCCAGATTTCATCAGCGCGAGATAAGGGCTATATTGGGGCTGTAGCTGGTTCTTGTGGTGATGCATGCAAGCTGGGGAGGTGTGCAGGAGTTCTCCTGGCAGGAATTCATCCCTCCTGCAGATGTCCGTGGGGCATGGGGACACTCCTGCTTTAGTCTCTGTCCTTGGGTGTGTTAGACTGACTGTGGGGAAGGAGTGACCATGGGGAAGGACTGACCTCGGAGAAATGCACACACCTCCTGGTCTCGTTGGCTGTAGCTGCCAGCAGAGGGTTTGCAAACACGTGGAGTCTAAAGGAGTCTTTGTGCCTTCCTAACCTACACTGCACCGTGGTGCCACCTCTGAGGGCATGCAGGGTTCTAGGAGATGTGGGAACAGAAGGAATTTAAATCACTGGGCACTTGCATCTATGGCTAAATTGTGCTTTGCTTAGCAGGAGCTGGAATGCATGTGCTGGTGAGCAGGGAATGGCAGAAGCTGCCAGAACCAGGGAAGCTCCTTGGCATTCACTGTCCTGAACAAAAAACTGAAAACCAAACCTTGCATGTTTGATTCTCCTCTCACTTAGAGCTGGAATTCAGCCAGTGTCAAGGGGAATCACGCCACTGAGCCACCAGTGCAAGGCTGAGGAGTGAGAATGGAATCAAGCCCCGTAAATCATGAGGCATCTCCATGCACACTGCACGTAAAGTAACAAAAATTGCTGCTGTTGTGATTTACTGTAAATATTTTGCAGAAGTGCATTTCGCTGGGAGATAAACATATTCACTAACCAAGCTTTCACCCACAAGCATTTAAGGAATAACTTTGTTCTGTCGTGAATGAAAATTAAACTTTCTTAAAAAAACTGTTTCTTTTCCCGTAGATTCTGTCTCTAACCCAGCTTGAAACTCAGAGTCTGGACACCAAGTTTGCTTCTCATTTTGTCTTCTTAACAATACTATCAAAACCATAAAAATACAAACCAAAATAAGTACTTCAGTTTCAGGCATTCTATTCAGGATTGCTTTTTAACATAATAATCTTATTTTGTATATTTTTGAAGCCTAAGATTTTACTGATGTCTTAGATGAAAAGATTTTTCTCTATGATAACTTTTGGTAAGATACTGGGAGATGGGAGAATAATTTCTTTTTTCATTCAGTGCCCAAACAAAGGCACACCAAAATGGGAGAACTGTTTCAGGGTGGGCTGAAATGAAAAAAAAAAATGGTGTTTCATTTTTAAAATTTACTTTTGGGTTATTTATTTCTTCTATATAGAAATGGAAATTGAAAATAGAACGTCTGGAATAAAATTGTAAATATTTAACTTTGTTGAAAAGAACTCAGTCCTCTCCAAATGTTTTCCTCTTTTCTTTTTCCCTGTCAAAACTCNTTTTGCTTGTTTGCTTTTTTAGACTTTGGCTCCCTCATGGAAATCTGTGACAGGGCTGAGACATAACCTTTGATTTCCCCCCTCTAAGATCAGCATTTAAATGAGGGAACAGCATCTCCTTGAAAACAAATTGTCTCATTTTACTTTCAAAAGGCTAACGAAGCCCTGTTGGGGATTCCATGGTCTAATGTGTTAAGACAGTCAATATTAATAACAGCTACTCCCTCTTTTACACCAAGAGGATGCTCTGCTGGTGGACCTGGGGATTTGAAACCGTTGGGGCTTTGGAAGTATCTGTGTTCTATTTTTGCAACTCTAGTTTTCTGAAATTCAATCAATTCTCCTCACTCCAAAAGCCTCTGATGAGGAGAAAATATGTTTCTAAACAGTAGAAACATCAATCTTGTTTGTCATAATTCTTCCTCTGCTTTTTCCAGGAATGTGGGAGGGAGTGCAGAAATGGATTTAGAAAGGGATTGCACGCAGGTTGCACGGCACCGTCTTCGCCAGTGTCTGGTTTGATGAAGGATATTCAGAATTAAGGGTTTCCTTAAAATAGCACCATTTTGTACATTTTGTACACCCTCCCTCCACCCAGGAAATACCTTTTTAAAAACTGTGAGTCACTCCAAAGCAGTCAGAAAAATGTTATCCCAAAGCTGAGTGCATTTGGCTGTTACACAGCATTTACATAACAAGCAACTGAAATGCTTGCCGTGGTCCGAAGATGATAAAGTTTTTCTAGATTTCCAAGCACAAGGAACTAGAGAAGCCAACAGATGTACACTGATGCTCTGCAAGTTCTCCTGAGGTTTATACATTTCACCCAAACAAGGCTGGGAAAGAGGCACGGCAGCAATCCGGGCTGACGTCCAGATGGGATCTCCCCTGATATCACAAACAGGACAGACAGCTCAATTATCTTTATCTCTGATATGCTTGCTGTTTCCCCCTTCAACTGGAGAGTTGCATTCACTGAGGATCCCTGCACTCAGGTGCACTCCCTGAGGACTGCCCCCTTTGTTGCATTTCTATGGCAACCTCTGGATTCTCCCGACACCGCTTCCCATCAGCTGCTGTAACTGGAGATCACTGATCAGGTATTCGGTCATTCTCAGCTTCCAGCTTATCTTTTTTGGACAAAGCCAGACTTTATCTGCCCCCTTTCTATCAGCAGGATAACTGTAAGTCTACCCTCAGAGCTCCCCCGTGCCATAAGTTGTGCCTCAGAAGCAGAGAATGGCTGCTCCAAGAGACGTGCATGGAGAGCTCCCCGTGGGGACCACGGCAATAGGGGTGCAAGCAGAGGCACAAAGGTAACAAAACCTGGGCTATTGTCACCCCTTGTGTCACTCCTGGTGACTTTAGCAATGAAAACCAGCTAAAATCCCTGCAGGGGAAAGGAGAAAATAAGTAGATAAGGAATTGCATACAAATTTAGTGCAGAATTTCATGGCCATTTTGGACCGCTCCAGGTAGAAAGTGGGAACCCCAATTAAACAGGCAAGTGAGTTAAAAGCAGCATGTCTGTGTGTGTGAGTAGCTACCACCACACTGGGTCCTGTACCTTGTCCCAAACCTCCAGATCCCCACTCTAGGACCCATGGAGCCTCATAATAGGAACATTTGAACCTGCACATCTATTCAGAGCAGTAAAACAGGAAATAACAAAAGGGAGGAAGGGAATGGCTCCTATAAAGCCTTACCAGCTCCAGCTGGATGTGACCCTTTCGGGTCAGGCAATGGGAGGTGTGTTCACGGATGATCCAGCAGAAACTCCACAGGTTTTGCTGCTCCATTTACCACAACTTCTCCCTGGGACTGGCGCAGGGTAGTTTCAAACAGCTTTCAGGAGTTATTCAGGAGGAGAAATGGACCCAGATGGCAGGAGGTCCCTGCTCCAGTCACTCCATGCTCAAACGCCATCAGTCCGAGGATCTGTCTGACCCACACAGCCTCGTGAACCTTCTCACTGTGCTCATCTCTAGTTTTAAAGGGGACTTTCAGGAACTGAGTGAAGCTGTGGGAATGTTGGTCTTTTCTGTCATGTCTTCTTCATGCAGACCTGCCCACTTTTTAAATCATCAGCTCTAGATACCTTTTTTTGTGAGAGTATCACTGGCTCTTCAGTCCTCATCCCAGGATATAGAAAACTTTGCTGTCTAGACCTCTCCTGCAACTCCAACATTCATGACACTCAAACCCTTCTTTTTTCCAAGAAGAGAAAGGTGATCTCTGTGGAAGTTTGTCTGTTAAATAATTGGAAATACCCACTCCACCATGCACAATATTCACCACTCTTAGCAATAAACCCCTCTGACTACAGCAATATAACATCTGTTGCTGCTCTGCAGTCTCACCCTTTAATTAACCACAGATGGTCTCTCTGTTCCCCGTCTGGTCTAATTATTTTGCTTTTGAAAAGAAAATACAAACCAGTTTTGTTGATGAGCTGTTCTTTGTAGGTAAATTCCTGCACACCTTGTACTGGATAAGATGTTTTGTGTGCCCAGGGACACAAAATTTCAGATACCACAGCAGAATTGCACTTAAAGGTAGAGAGAGGAGGAGGATTTACACCTGAACTCCCAGTTCTTACTTTGCAAGGGCCATCAGTCCATGGTTCATCTGAAAGGCCCACAGACAATGGAGGCTGAAGAATATCTTTTAGCAAAAAAATGAGTACGGAGTCTGTATGCACCACATGAATCTTTTTCAAGGGAAGATCTGCATGAGCTTTTTTCCTAAACGTGTTTTAATCTGTTCTAAATCCCTCAGTACTACCAAAACTCTGAATATTCTCTGCAGTTCCCATCCTTTACTCATCATCTGCAAATTTATTCAGTTATTAATTTATTATTCAATTATTAATAGCTGCATTAATTAACAGGGTGCTTTGCTGCCTCTTTTCCACCCCCAGTGGAATTGTTAAAATCAACCAGATTCCATAACAACTCCCGAGACGCACTGATAATGCTCTTTGTTTGTGCATAATGATCTAATGAAATATTTTTTATTTTTTGTGTATTTTCTGTTGCTTGTTGACACAATCCTGCAGCTTTACTTCTCCTGATTCTTAGGGCTCTCACTAAAAGCAGCTCCTCTACTCACAGTGTTTCCAAGCCACTCCTGGTTCCACAGACACAGCTTTAATGAGCAAAATGATTACTATCAAAGGATTATACATCTCTCTAATGCAGCCACCCGAGGCAAGGCAGATTCAAACCTCACTGGAATCAGTGCAAGTCTTTCTTCTGGCTTCAGTATCCTCTTGAGCTGAGGTTTTTTTTTGTTGTTGTTTTTTTTCTATGCAATTCTGTGTGCAGCTTTTAACCAGTTAGGTAGAGAAATTGGGATAGCAGAAATTGGGAAAAATGTGCATCTTCAGCAAACTTCCACTGCTGCGGCCCTCAGCGAGTCCCACTGTGGAAAACGTGCACTGCCAGCAGTTTGGGGTTTGACCCTGCATTTTCCAGAGATGGGATCACCGTCCAAAACTGACTGGCTGATTTTGTCTGCACTCATCCTGGTGTTAGGACAGGCTGTAGGGACCTTGATTTTCAGAACTGTGCTTCCATTTGGAAGGACTTAAGGCAGGCACAACTGTGAGTCGCTTTTGAAAGCTACGATCCTTGAAGTTAAATATATTAGGAATATTGATCCACAATCTGATCAAATCCATGCAGTTTATGTCCCAGTTTATTTTCAATCCTTATAGGAAGCTCCCTGTTTCCCAATGTGGTAGTGTCTGATTTCTGTAAGTTCAGGGAAGCCATTGACAGGGAGGCAATGTGATCCATCAGCTTGGAAAGGCTGCTGCAGCCCTCCGAATGAACCACGCGTTTTTGGGAGAGACAATGAAAGTTGTGCCTGTAGAACCAGAAGGAAGCTGGTAGGAAGGTGGATCTGGGGCAAGGAGAGGAGCTCTGTGAAGCTGAGGGGATAATGAGGGGCTCTGCACAATTTTCCCAGTGCCATACGCCAGTCCACAACTTCATTCTTTGCTGGAAGAAACTGTTCTCTGCTTAAAGGGAAATCACAGGAAGAAATCACAGCCCTACCTGAATCTGCCCCACAAGGTAAAGTCAATTTCTTGAGTGACTCCTGGCTTCTCTGATGCATTTTAAACACAAAAGGCAGCTGAAATCCAAGCAAAAAGCTGTGGAGATTTTAGCTGCACAAATACACAGAGATCTTCAAACATTTTCTGCCCAGCTCCTAAACAGAGAGCCCTCTCCTAATGAGCTAATTCTTAAGAGGATTACTTTCCCAGAGCTTTTCCAGTAGCCACTTTAAATAAGGGACAAACATGACAATAATCTTATATTCAATCTTACTAGTGGTTTAAGCTTTCCTCTGGCATCTAGACTTTTAGTTTCTCTTCCATCTGTTACAAAGCTTTTCTTCAAATGATTGTTTTTTTAAACAAGAGAGCTCTGGATGACTTGTACAGCTCAAATCTCAACTAAATTCAACAAAACATCCTCTGTTGATGCTAGGAGAGGATTCTGACTTGTTTTTGTTGTTGTTTTGCTACATCTAATCTTTTGAGATACAACAAAATATTTCCGTAAGAGTTTGGAAACACAGTGGGTCAGTAAGGACACAGCCCTGTGAGGATATTTAGATCTAGAATAGTATTCCTACTGCCAGGACTGATTAAAAGCCTGAAAAAGGGGAAGATTGAGTTTACAAAATGTGGACTTAACTATAAAACTCAAATAAATGAACAGTAAAGACTGGATTAAGGAGTTTCTTTTTCTACTTTTTTTTTTCTGACAAGAACAAATAAATATACCCCTGACGATTTTTGTTCCTTCCAATGACACGCTGAACTGGTTCCAGCAGATGGAGCAAGAAAGCAGGAGGAAAGCAATGCCACATACCCAGGGTATCAGAGGAGGTGGGTATTGAGCCATAGAGTGGTTCAGGGTGGAAAAGACCTTTAAAATCATCACATCCAATGTGTTCATGGGGCAGGACATGACCTCACGCAGCTTCACAGAACAAGTTACAAACACCAGAGGAGAAAGCACTCTGAAAGCTACTCCATGCCTTCAAGTTCAGTCAGGAACACTCTCCACGTAACTGACACTGACAGGAGTTTTTCCTTGGAATTGGCTTAGTAGCTGAAGAAAAATAACTTGGGATTTTCTCCAAAGCCTAGAAAATAGATTAATTATAACTGGCTTGTTATTCTCTTGGCTTTAGTGGAGATTAGGGCAGCTTAATCCTTCAGCAAAAGCTAATGCTGTGAAGAAGTATTAAAGGAGACAAGCTTTACATCTCCCATATGATCTCCAGCCTCTCATTTCTCACTGCCTGTCTCTGACTCTGCACGTGCTGCATCTCGTATTGTTTATTATCAGTTTGTGTGTCATGGCAGGGATCACGTGCCCTGCACAGGCACAAGCCAGCTGAGCCCCAGCTCCTGGGGGACAACACAACTCCTCAGGAGCCAAGATAAGTCCAAGCTCTTCAATTGGGATGAAATCACTTT
>VXBU01004731.1:6087-158973 GCA_013400315.1 Bombycilla garrulus | reverse complement strand
GGACAGGAACAGGGACAGGGATAGGGACAGGGACAGGGACAGAGACAGGGACAGGGACAGGGACAGGGATAGGGACAGGAACAGGGAACAGGGACAGGGACAGGAACAGGGACAGGAACAGGGACAGGGACAGGGACAGCCCCGCTCCAGGCGTGTGTTCACCCCTCAGGCACTGCAGGGGCAGGAGGAGGAGGTGGCTCCTGACACAGACAAGAGCCACCTGGGACCCTCTGCACTTCCTCGCCCTCCAGCAAGAGGAGAAGAGATGGGAGTGATGAGAGCTGCGCCCAGGGAAGGAAGGGAGCCAGGGAGCTGGAGGCTGTGCTCACACAGCATTTCACAGCTGTCCCCTGCCTCTGCCTGGACAAACAGCCACCCTTTCCAAGCTGTACATGACCAGGACCTCTGCCTGGGACTGAGGAAGCACAACAGTGAGGGAATGAGGTGCAGAGAGATGTCTGGCACTGTTAATTGGTTTATATTTGCAGAGAATCTGTGTCCAGACATAAACATTTTCCATTCCAAGCTGTCACAGAGCTGCCCATGTCAGCCACTCAGGCATCGCTGCCCTGCATGGCACATCCTTCTTTCAAAAAAACAAGCACAAGGGCAAAGAATTCTGCTCTGAATGTCTGTAAATAATTTTTAATTAACACCAACTTGAGGAGGGAAAAAGAAAAAAAAGTGTTTTGCTTGTAGATGCTTTGTGATGGGAAAGGATGGGATTTGTTAAATAAATAATTCCTTTTGAATTAGTCACCAGGTCTAATTAAGAGATACCAAAGGAATCAGAAGAGCAAGTTTAAAGGAATATCTAGCTAAAACATAAGATAAAAGTAGTATTTGAAATATCAAAATAAACAGCGTGTGTGAATGTTTTTCTTGGGATGAGCAAAGGGAAATATTTTCCTGGGGTTTGGCCCATACAATATGCAACAGATGAAACCAATCTGGTTGTTCTTTTGAATGAATTACACAATTAGTGGATAAAGGGAGATCTAGGGGATGCTCAAGCAAAGCCTGTGTGTCATTTGAGCAGCATTACCCTCTAAATCCTCATGGTTGGGTCCTGCCTTATCCTAAAATTGACTTCCTTTGTTGTTGGTGTGACTCCCTTGACTCCACGGTGCTAATTTCACCTGTTTGAAAGAAGAAACATCCCTTTGATTCCTGGCAAAAATTTTAGATGTTTCAGCTCTACTGGCAAGAAGTCTGCACTTGCTGGGGGATTTTTCTGTTCCTTTTAAACAGAGATACAATTAATTTCTCTAACCTGATCCCAGGAAAATCTATTAGTCACAGTCAAACCATCCAGGCAGCCCAGGGGATCCTCTGGCAGCACTGTTCAGGAAGGATTATTTTTTAAAATTTTTTTTATATGTGCTTGTGTGTATCCCTGGGTTGTGCAATTCCCAGAGTCAAAGCTACGTGAAGCTGGCAGGAGCTTTGGGAGCCTTTATCAGCAGCACATGAACAAAAGTTGCTATAAACCCACTGTAACAATCAAAAAAGTCTTGAATTACAAAAAAAATAATAATAAGGTGAAGCCCAAATAATAAAACGGCAAATAATAAAACGCAAGAGCTTTGTTTCTGCCTCTGCCAAGGAAGACAAGGCTCAAAGGATAATTTGTGCCCAGCCTTTCTCAGCTGAGGCAAACAGAGATATCCTGCACTGGTGAGATGAAGGAAGCACAAAAAGGCACACAGGGATTTTTTTTTGCCTTCCCCTCTGCACATCTGCCTTGTGTTATTCCCAGAATCCTGATGCCAGTGCATCTGAGGGAAGCATTTGGAGAGTGTTGCCTGCTCAGAGGGACTGGGTGGTCGCAGGTGGGCTGGCAGGGCTCTTGGAGGTGACACCGGGGGACAGCACAACCTCTTGAATTCTTCCATCTCCAAAACTGAATACAGGCTGTTGGAGAGAAATACTAAAGGTTGATTGTTTCCTTCTCTGCCTTAAAAGTTTCTCTGTGATGTGTTGTGTATTCCCCACAAAAAAAAAAAAGATTCATGAATGGAGCTGAGCATTGTAGTGAGGGAAGGAAGTGTTATTCCAGCCAGTCCTTGTGTTGGCTTGAGATCTCCTTTCAATATTAACACAGCTTGCTACAGAAACTGGGACAAACTCTCCCTTTGCCATGGGTGGCATTACTCAAATGAGGAAAAAATGAATCTACATTCATCTCAGCTTTCAGGAACAGGCCTGTTAATCATGGCTAAACGCATGGCAGATATGTGATATAGCTTGGTAAGTAGACAGAGGAAAATGTGGTACCTCTAAAGGGATGGGGTAAATTATTTATTTATTTATTTATTTTATTTGTTTCTTACATACCACTGTTACCAAATGCATTCAAAACTTTTTATGTTCTTTTTACATTTCCCATCCTTGTCGTCTTTAGAATGGTTCTCCCAGGATTTTAAGTAAATAGATAAGAGAAATCTATCTATTTTAGATAAAGATTTTGCACTTGAGCTATAAACCCTTCTTCACCTGCCAATTGCTCTGGGGACGTTATTTATGACCATAATTGATACTATTTGAAATTAAACACCAGGAGACCTCGTGTCTGGCTGCTGGAGTATGACAGGTAGCTCGCTTTCCTCCTTTTCATTTTAAAAAAAGGCTCTCCTTGGAGCACACGTCTGTCCCTCAGAAATATGGCAGAGCTGAATTCCCAGATGTAGGTGCGCTGCCTCCTTTCTGTCCCTGCTGACATTCAGCACTGGTTATCCAAGCTTTCATCTCTCCGTCTTTAAAACACTGCCATCTGTTGTTTCCAGACGGTTCAGTCTTCTGTTTATCCAAAACTTCGTTCCAGGCCATATGGAAAAAATATCTATTTTCAATTAACCATCATATTTTCTTAAAATATACTACAGTGATGAGAAAAAAATAGGCCTTGCTTACGCAAAGCTGCTCGTGAAGGGGATGACATTTTATTACGCACTGGAGTTTCAAGATTTTGACCATGTGGCCACTCAGAACATTCAGAGACCACAGAAGCCGCCAATTTTGCAATAACACAAACGTGCCTGAGGCATTTGAAAGCTGTTATCATATGTATCTATATATATTTAATTGATCTTAGCACATTAATCAAATCATTTCCACAGAACACTTTTCTAAATAGGCCACTTTCAGCATTTTCCTTCTGCAGTCAGAAACACCTCATAGAATCATAAAATGGTTTGGATTGGAAGAGACCTTGAAGATCATCTCGTCCCAAACCCCTGCCATGGGAAGGGACACCTTTCTCATTTCAGGTTGCTCTGGGTTCCATCCTGGCTCTCCCAGCTTTGTTTCCTCCCAAAATTCTCCTGTGCTTGTGCTGTGAGACCCCATTGTCACCATGAACCAGAGGACAGTGAAAAAAAGAGACAATGGGGACATTGCCTTCCACTCTGAGCAGAAATGCAGGAGGTAACAAATAGTCAGCAGAGATACTCATCCAGGAATTCATCTTGATGAGATAAATTCCATCTTTTCTTTCCCGAACTTGAATTTCTGATAAAATAATTTTTAATGCTGAAAAAGTGAAGGGGATACCAGGCTTGGGCAGAAATAGATTTCTTCAGGAGTGAAAAAAAATAATAAATATAAAAGGATGTTATTTTTGGGAACAAACTATTCTTGTCATTCCTCAGTTCAAAGGAATATTTAAAATGAGAAGTTGAGTTTCCATTCAAAGCCATCCTCTTTGAAGCAGGATAAAGGGCTGGCCTTCCATCCTTCAAACAACTGCAAGATTTTCTCCTCCTGAGTTACAGTCTTGTCCTCCCAGCCACCCACAAGCAGCAGCCTCCCCCAGCCACAGGCAGATTATGGCTCTGTAAAGTGACCCAAGCTGAAATTAAGGAGGGAAACAGGTGCCAGGTGGCCAGCACAGACTGGGGCAGAACTGCCTGGCTCTGTCGAGCTGCTCCCCACCTCTACATTTTTACCAGATCTCAGTGTAGCCAGGGAGAAAAAGGAAACAAAAGGCAGTGGTGCAGATGTGGGGAATCCTGCAGGCAAGATTAAAATCTAACAGCATGCTAAGTGTACAGACAATATTAATGTGTGTTGCATTTAATTAATCAGAGAATTAGCAAGCCCTGGCTGAACACTGGTTCCTTTCTGGTAGATAATTACAGGCCGCTTCTCAGCTTGAAACACTGCCAGATGTATTTTTTTGCCCATTACTTGTAGTACTTCATCCAATTTTCATCCACTTGAGAGTGCTTAACTGCATATCCACCCGAGTTCCGGAACAGAAAATTGTGGGAGTGCTTTGCAAAATGTGCTGTCTTAGATGTAAGGCATGCACAACTCAGTACCTTCTGCTGCTATTTTATATTATTTTATCTTTTTTGAATGATCCACAGAATACCTGGCCAGGTGGACAGTTAGAATGATCTTAGGTTTTGGATTTTCCAGAAGCTCAAAACATAACATCCTTCTTTCAAAGCTCATCTCTGGGAACATTGTGCTGCTTATCAGTTCATTTCACCTTTCAGGAGCTCATTCAGCCTTTTCCAAAACTACTTATTTTAAAGTCTTCAGAATTTACATCTTAGTGCCAGCGAAGTGGAGCTCCCCAAGTGATACTCTCACTTTTGGATCAATTTTTTCACTTTTTCTCTGGCAGCAGTGATCTTTAGCTAGGAGTGTGTTGTGCTCAGAAGCAAACAAAGTCCTTGCATGAAAAAGAAAATAGGGTTTTTTTTCCCTTATTGGGAACAGCAGAGTGNAGTAGTAGTAGTAGTAGTAGTAGTAGTAGTAGTAGTAAATGAGTAAATGGGCACCAGCTCTGAGTGGAAGCACACAGATATTGTTTACAACAAATGATTTCAGCTCAGTATTTATTTGGGAACAGCAGAGTGAAAGAGGCTGAAGCAGAGGCTCAAACGATGTGAGGAAAGCCGTCCTCCAGTGTCAGTCACGTTTTGCACCAGAGCACAAGCAGTTTCTTCTTTAATACAATAAGAATATTTTTCTCCTAGCTCCAGTGGCTAGAAAGAAGCATGACAGAATCAGCCTGTGACCTGACTTCCCTGTTTTCCCTCTGCTAATGTGAGAAAAGGCATTTCGTGCTTGGGCTGCTCTGTGATTTTTGGATGGTCTCTTCCTCTGGGGGGGAGAATTATTCTCCAAAATGTTTGTACAGCCCCAGAGTGATCACTGCCCATTGAGGGGTCTGTGGATGGACACATTTTCCTCCTGGCTCTGAGATGGCAGGGAACACCCTGCTCCTTGAAGACACCCCTGCTGTTCTTGAGCATCAGCACTGATGTCATTGACATCCCAGGTGCCTCTGGATGGGTACTGGGGGTTTTCAGGGGTTTCACAGGTAGGAAAGCTGACAGTGTGGGAGCCATCCACTGTCAGGGTGCATATTCACACTCAGGAAAGCCTGGTAAGAGAGATTCTAACTGTGTCTGCAGCTGGGCAGGGCTGACATCAGGCAGAACTTCTGATTTTGAAAGTGTGTTACCTGGAGGCCAGGAAACCCAGCGAGGTCTGTGTCACCTTCAGTCCTCCGGAGATTTAATGCATTAAATATTTGCCAGTCTCTTGGTACCGACAGCTCATGAACACATGCAGGACTGCTGAAAGAGCTGCACAGCCTCTGGCTCCTGTTCCTATTCCAATACATAAATTATTAATTCCCCCTTTGTCCTCATATATTCTTTAATGTACTTTCATGACACAGCTTTGGCGACTACCACTAATCTTTTTACCTTAGCCTATCCCTGTTTGTGGTTGAGTCACTAAATTTCCATTGTCTGCGTGACACAAATAAACAAAGAATCTTTTCTAAAGGAGTCTTCCTCCAGGGCTGTGCTCTGTGGTTTGTATCTGAGGCATTGGCATGGCAAGCACAGGCTCACACCTTGCTGTGATGAGAAGTGAGGGGAATCACCTGAGGATCATTTCATTCATCCCCATACAAACAAGTCCTGCTGCCCAGAGATGTTCTGGGCTGCTGGAGAGATCCTCGTGGCTCTGTCTGATTTGTCTCAAGTCCTGTGGCAGAGCTGTGCCTCTCTGTGGGGACAGCGGGGAGTGAGCTCAGCTCTGCTTGGCGAGCATAAATGGACAGAGATAAGTACATGAGGCAACACAATTGTGTTGGTCTCCCCTTTGTGCCCAACTGTGCTTTAAATGGCATTTTTCACTCTGAGTCTGCTGAGAGCTTCTTGGCAATTTTGCCCCAAGCTGAATTTTACTTGCAGGCTAGAAGTTCCAGAATGACTGCTTCTGCCACAGGAAGAGAGAAAAAGGAAGATGAGAGAGATGGGAGAAAGCAAAAAGGAGAAAAACCCTGGAAGATTGGGGATTTGAGACCTAACACAGCAGAAGATGTGAAATACATGGGAATGGTGAGCACTGTTTGTCTGTGAGGCCGATTCTCCTGCAGCAAATCCAGCTTTACAGCAGAGATGGAAGGAGGAATTTTAATAACAGTCCAAAAATCTCCTATTTAGATGCCTAGGCATCTAAACATTCTTATACACTTGTCAGTCATTATCTCTAGGTGCTACTGTGGTCACAATGTGACTGGACAAATATGACATCTATTTGCTCCACAGATGTCTTAACCCAAGAGGTAAAACTTGGGCTTTGGGAGACCCAGAGTAACAGACTCGCAGTGTCTTCATGGCTGTGGGTGGCCACATGGGCAAAGGAAAGAAAAAGAAGTTGAGATTTGGGGAAATTTGAGAACCTGGCAATGAGAACTGGCACTTCTGAAGGTGGGACTGGTCCTGATGTTCTGCCCCTCTTGAGAGAAGTATCAAAGCTGAGGTGTTTAAATCCCATTCAATGTCAATCCCATTCTGCTACTGGCAACATTAAAATAATTCCTGGACATATCTTAGACCTTTTATGATATTAATTGTGTGTTGAAACACCTACTGGTGAGTAAAGTCCCTTTGCATGAAGCACTTCATGTCCTGTACTAATTTAAGATTCCCTTTTTCCTATTTGAGTGTGTATGATGAGTGGAATTCATTGGTCAAGGATGTTGCTGAGGGAAATTAAATGTTAGGGGAAGGCAGAAAAGCACCAGATTGAACTGAATGAGGTTTTTCCTGACTGGTGCATCCTTGGTAGAATTTTTAGCTGAGCTACAGGACAAACCATAACCATTCCACAGGCAGTTTGAATGATGCTGCAAAAAGCTGGTGAGGAGAAAAGTCTGCAAACATACAAGCCTCTTCTGTCCTTTCAAGGTAAAACTCATCCAAGTATCTCAGATGCCAAAATTTGAGTAGGTTTATGTTTCATAATCTAAAATGTAACAAGGGAAAAACAACGGTAAATTTATGGTAATACCTGCGTCCCCTCAGCTGCCACCTTGACATGCTGCTTAGTTCTATTTTACCTAAATATATGAATTTGTGCTGAGGGTGACAAGCTGTTTGGAAATAAAATCCACAAGCAGGGCTGGAAGTTAGGTAGAATCAATTTTTTTTTACTGTAAATGCTGTGTGTGAGACAGAGGGATTGGCTGGGACTCGGAGACAGGCAGTGATCTCGGAATACAGGAGCACTGTTCAGCAGAATGAGCCATGGCTCTGAGGCATTTTTCTGTGTCCTGTGACAAAAGGGTGCATTTGGCTATGGTCACTTAACAAAGCTACCCCCAAAGAGGCAGAACCTCGTCTGCAGCAGGATCAGCCCAGCGCTAGCAGGAGACATGGGCGGCCTTGTTCATCACCACTCTGCTGAGTAACCTTGTGGCCTCATCCTCATCACCCCGTGTCATTTCCCTACCCTGCCTCGTGCTTCCTCCCCTGGCCCTTTGTTCGGGCTGCAATTAGTGTGTCAGCCTCTCGGGGCACTGACCACATCCCCTTATCGCTGTGGAGGCTTCTGTGACCTTAGCAGAGAGGAATGGGAGACAATGACCTCTCTCATATCACTGCTTTGAATGATTTTGGTGATGGCTCCCTCCTCATCTAGAGCACATTTAATCATGTAGTACATAGACTTCCATCTGGTTTGCATATCCTGAAAAAGCTGCTGAAATGGAATGGTTTTATACCCAGCTGCATTCCAGGCAAAGGTTTTGCAAACTTTGGTAGACTGACTAGGCTGGATCTCCCTCCTTTCCCTATCTCCATTTTGGTGAGATCCAGTGGAATTTGCCTTGGATGAAACCAATGAACTTCAACACTGACTTCTTTATACTAAAGAAGAGTCGAGCCCTGCAGAGAGGCGTGGGAGGTGAAGGTTTTATTCCTGCTCTGATCTCCTCTGTGACCTTGAGGAAGTTGCCTCACTGCAGCAGCTCCCATCCTATCTATACTTTTTGTATCCTGGCTGTTGAGGCTGGAAGAGCTTTTCGGGGGAAGGATTGCTTCTGCATGCTTGTGAAGTGGCTCACCAGCCATCATCCTGATGGACATCTTAAAGTTCTTTCGTGACATCCCTAAAAGAAGATTTCCTGACAGGGGAAACAGCTTCTACTGACAAGAGAAGTAAGTTCTATTATAGATGTGGAAGGGGCAAGTAGAAAAACAGCAAAGCTGAGAAGCAGAGCTTACTGATTGCCATAAGTGGTCATTTGACAAAAGTTATACAAGTTTCACAGTCTCTGCACAAGCAATTCAGCTTGTAATTAGACTCTGCATAAAAAAAATAAATCCCTAAACAACAAACACAAAACCTCAAACCAAAATGTCCCCTTTTTTGGCAA
This sequence comes from Bombycilla garrulus, assembly GCA_013400315.1. Lineage (NCBI taxonomy): Eukaryota > Metazoa > Chordata > Aves > Passeriformes > Bombycillidae > Bombycilla > Bombycilla garrulus. The sequence goes on along the minus strand of VXBU01004731.1, from coordinate 150,284 downwards.
CTATCTTTCTTTTCTTTTTATTTACTGCACTGGTGAAATGAATGCATTCATCAGAGCCACTAAGAAATCTAACTAAATATTGGCAAATTTTATTTTTTTCAGACATTTCTGTCACACACAGAAGCTATAGTTGGGATGAAGGAGGTGAAAATTCTCAGAAGACTGTATTATTTTATCAGATTTCTCAGGGTGTTTTTAATGCTTGGATCTTGCAGCTGATTGCAAAGGCAAAAATTAGCAGGGATCTGCACTCCTAATAGGATCTGCACCAGTTGCAAGCCTGGGGCCTCAGGGCAGAGCCATCAGCCAAGCCTGCTTAAACAGAGGTGGAGATCCCATTGCCTAACAGCCGTGCAGCCAGAAAACATCTGTATTTTCAAGTGAGCATCTAAATCTGGTTGCCTGCCTTTTCAGAAACAGCTCCTAATCCTATTTACGACCCCGTGACTGACAGGCATCTGCATTCCAGACGAAGTACAGAAGAGTTCTCAATTACAGGAAATATGTAGAAAGTTGCAGCAGGTTATTTGCTCATTAGACTTCCCCCTCAGTGACTGTGGGAGTGCGAGGCACGTCGGTAAACTCTCCTGCTGCCCATCATTTGTCTGTCATAATGTGATCAGCCCTTCATTCCTAATGAAAAGCTAATGCCTCGAGAGAATCCAAAGGTTGGAGTTCAGAGTGGCTTCTTAGGAAGATAAAAGGGGCAGAGCTAATTCTGAACGGATGTCATTTGTGTTTCCATGTGGCTGTGCCTGCTTTCATCTTTTTTTTTTAAACCTGTCCAGAGCTGCAGCCCTTCTCAGTGTTAAAGGATTTTTAGTGTCACTGGATTGAAGGGAAGCAGGAGTTTCTCATCTCTCTTGATGTCTTCTTTAGAGGAGCAGGAGAATTGCCTTCCAAAGGATCAGCTGATGTTTGTGCCAGGATGTGTCCTCAGCAGCCAGGGAGCAGATCCACCACAGCTATTCTCAATTGTACATCATCCTCTTCCCTCTTCATGGGTGGGGAACTGAGACAGGAGGTGAAACATGGCTGGGAAACTTTCATCCATCTTGTCACTGCTCTATCAGAAATTCACTCCCCCGTTCCCCACTTTGGGGCTTTCATTGCTGCTGCTTTTTACCTGCTGAAGGCATGAGCTAGAACTGGTAATTTGGGGTGTTTCCACTACAATTTCTAGGGGAAAAATAATGAAGTTTACTTCCCTGTGCTGGGAAGAATGAGGCAGATGTGTTCCCCTTGCCTCAATGCACTGCCTTGGCCAGGATTTCAAGAGGATTCATTATTGTCTCTTCCAGGTGGTCAGAGATTCATATTCAGCCTTTGAAAGAAATTGCAGTTCGATTGCTTTTACTTTTCCTATGCCACACCAGCTCACGCCAGGGACACTTGTGTGATCCTGGTGATTGTCCCACGGTCCCACTGAGGTGACCATTATTACATTTAAAGTGTGCTGCTCTGGAGGTTCAATGTAGCTGGATCTGTGTGTATCCTCAGGCAAAAGTCTGCTCCGACTGCTCGATGCTGCAGCAAAAATACAGAACATTTCTGATCCCTGGACAAGACCGGGAGGTTGGATAGTTCAGATGAGGGAGCAATGGATGTCTCCCAAGAACAACCTGCAAGATGCAGAGAATTCAGGACAAATTGGAGATCATCCCAACCAATGGTGGGATCTTCCACGTTTACACACGGTTGACAGCTCAGTGATGTTTTCAGTCCAAGATATTTGCCCACCCCAAAGCTTCGGGTCCAAAGGATCTGAGTTAATTCCAGGAGAATGTGTGCCCATTTCAGACATGAAAGGCTGAAGGGAGGCACGACAGAGAGGAGCTGTGTGAGTGCATGTGCAAATAATGTGTCCCTTTCTCTGCCCCCCTCCCAGCACCCATTGCTCTGGAAGACTCTGGGCACCTTGACAAAATTTAACTCAAACAATCTTTTCTAACTGGTCAGCATGTCCTTAAGTAAACCTTAAAACCACCACAGAGTTAGGCAAGAGAGGAAATAGCAAATCCTGACATCTCCTACACACGCAATGCCCGGAGCAACACACGGAGGAGAATTAGGAAGAAACAAAAACATCTTGAATTTCTCCTTGAAAGTGTTTGCCACAGCTGGGCTTTGGCATGTGATAGAGGAAGTTATCAGCATCACAGGCCACTGTAGATGAAACTGCTGCTTTATTGGCTGATTGGATGTGTTTGACCTTAGCAAACAATACAATAATAATACGGTTAACTTTTAATAGAAATCTCCAAATGATGCAATTCCATAATCCCTGAAATTTCAGCAGATTCAGGTGCAGATCACCATTAGAAAATCTCAAAGAACTTTGCTTGAAAAGCAGGACAGGTGAAGGGTGAGAGGAAAAATGCAAATACATTTTGCTGTTTAGAAGCTGCCGTGGTGTGTTTAGCACCTAGGGCATTTGACTTTAAAAAACCAAAAGATTCTCTGCTTCAGGAGATATTCCCCACCTGTATCCCTCACATGTCCTGTGCAGGGCCAAGACTTGAAATTCAAGGATCCTTGCTGGTCCCTTCCAACACAGTGGATTTTATGCTGTTGTGAAAAATGTTGTCACTCTCTGTGGCTCACAACATTGTTTTATTAATGACTGTTTAATAAATAACTGTTCTTCTGAATATTTATAAAGAATTAAGAAGGGAATTTTCCCTCCACTGCCTCCCCTCCTCATTGCTCTGACCCTATTGCATATGGCTTTTGGGGTGGGAAGAGGAGTAAGGAACAGGAGAGGAAAAAGGAATCCTTGTTTTCACATTCTGGTTGAAACCTGTATGTGCTTCGTGAGTTACTGGATGGAAAAAAATGCCCCCACAAACAGTTTTATTATCTGAATACATTTGATTTTTGCCTCAGTGATGTCTTGCATAATGAATTTTATAATTCAATACAATGGTGTAGAAATGTTTAATTACTTTGCTGCCACCTTGAGTCTCTCCCATTTAATAAATCAAAGTTTTATGTTTATGGAGTGCCTCATACCCTGGATTTTAGTTTGGACTCTGAAGTTTAAGGTGCTGCCACTGAAGAGAGAAGAAGCATTGTGTACTCCAAGAGTTCACAGCCTCTCTGGCTGTCCCTGTGATGCCTTTCCTAACTGAGAATCAACAACTCACGAGGCTGTACCCAGCTCATCTGAGATGGGGAATGGCAAAGGTTGTCCCTCAGCGTGCCTGGGGCGGTTTGATGACAATGGAGATGACGTGACCTTGGTAAATCAGACGTGCCCAAAAGTACTCGAGGGACACACACATTAAAATGGCTCATGGAGTACAACTGCTTCTCCATGGCCACTTAAAACAGCTCAATGTGGCATGAAACCTAAGCAAAATTAAATTATTTCTTGTCTCTTGACCTGAGCATATCAGAGCTTCAGATAACTATATATAGGCGATGGAAAACATTCATTGCCTATAAGGAGCATTGTTTACAAAATTCTCTAAATAGGGCTATTTTCCATTGCCAAATATAGACTGCTAAATGAAACAGGAAAGCCAAAAGCCCTGCAGAACTGCCTTTGTCATCTCTGAAGGCAGGAGCTGTCATGGCAATCCTTTGTGCTCTTCCTTGGCTTGCAGCTTCACCTCTACCTTGCCAAAGCCAGGGAGAGTTTTTCCATTGACTTCCAAGCTGCGTGGAACTGTCCTGGTCATCCAGGATTTGCACACTCATTTTTGTTCTTTTCAACCCAAAATATTTGTTTTGACTCCCAAAAGGGAAAAGCAAAGGATATTAAGCATAACTCTGATTGAAAGCCTTGACAGAGTAACTTCACCTTAAAATTGAAGCATCTATGGATACTTAGGACCTCTGTTATTTTTGGAATGATTTTGGCGGTTCTGAGCACGATCAGAAGGAGCTGAACACTCACCCCCTGTGCTGTTCAAACAAACCTGTTACAATTCCAATTACATTGTTAGTCATTCCAATTACACTGTTAATATCCACCAAAACCACGCCATGCCTTGGAAACAGAGGTACCCAAAAGCCAGGGTCATGTGTCGTTATGGTCATGGTTGTTTTATAAATCCCCTGGGGAATGGGGAAAAGGATTCAAACTGGAGTGTGGACAGTTGGAATAGGCAAAGTGGAAATACATCTTCTGTTCTGGTGAGTGTGCACATGGTGGGAAAGCAGAAAAGTGGCCTTCCATCTTTAAATAAATCATTTTGTCTCCTATTTGAAAAAAAATAAATCCTTATCATAGAGATGAACAAGCCTAAGACAAAGGAGGGGAAATAAAACAGACATAATATGATAACTTACAGAAAAGTAGAACTAATTTCACACATCTCCATTTCATAGAAAAGGTATAATACTCATGAAAATAAGGAGATTGCTATTTATCGGCCATCTTTGATAAGAAAACTTCTTCCACTCATTATGGGCTATAGGATTCCTCCCAAAATTATATATTTAATTTTGGAGAGAGACTATTGACCAGGGCCTGGAGTGACAGGACAAGGGGGAATGGCTTCACACTGACACAGAGTGGGTTTGAATTATACAATGGGGAGAAATTGTTCCCTGTGAGGGTGCTGAGGCCTGGCACAGGTTGCCCAGAGCAGCTGAGGCTGTCCCATCCCTGGAAATGTTCCAGGGCCAGGCTGGATGGGGCTCAGAGCAACCTGGGACAGTAGAAGGTGTCCCTGCCCGTGGGGGTTGGAAGAAGATGATCCTTAAGGTCCCATCCAATCCAAACCATTCTGTGAATCTGTGATGATTCCATATGATTTTTACAGGTCAACATGTGAAGCCCGTTTGCAGAAACTCCATTTCAAGTAGGAAATGGGTGTTGAACTCTACCAGGTTTCCAGATGTAATTTCAAACCTGTGAACAGTGTTGCCATGCATTGGTTTTGCACTGTGAGAAGCTGAACACTTGCCTAAGTCTTCTTAGAATCCCGGTTTAAATGACTCTTGGTTTTTTTCCACCTCTGTTCTTGAAATCATACCTTAGTGCTGAATTAAATAGAATATGTGACTCTGACCCCAGTCCATTTAGGTAATAATGAAACTATTCTGGTATATTTTTTGTTGTTGTTGCACGTGCCTTTCCTAATTTATTTAAAACACATGAGATAAAATGTTTGAGTCACTCTAAAACTGGGACTATTTGTCAGCTAAGACCTGACAGCAGGGAGGCTGGTGCCAAATTGGCAAACCAATATCCAGGCTTCAACTGGACTCGAATTTTCCTAATTGCATGTGTTGCTGGCAGTTGACAAACAAGAACATATCCAGAAGAGTATAAACTCTGTGCCATTCATTAATTTACTCTCATGAGCCAGTATGTGCCCCCAGAGACTCTTCCCTTCTATCAGAGCATTGTAAGGGATGGATTTAAATGAAACTCTCTGGGAACTTTGATGTGTGCCCTTGAAGGAAAATTTCTTGTGGAATGAAATGCTAAAGACTGATGTTTTCTTGTGCCTCAGCCTCTTCCCTCCTCCAATCAAACATCAAGGGCAGTGTGCAAGCGGGCAAACTGCTCGTGGGGAACGGCTGCTTCTCCCCTTGGTGCTTTCCTCCTTTTCCCAGCACTGATAGATGTGGGGCTCTGAGCTCAGCCCTGCAGATCCGAGAGCAGGGCTTTCCCCTTGGTCTCTGCAGCTGGGCTGAGTTCTCGCTAAACCAGATGTGGATGAGCACAGTCCATGATGCCCTGCCGTGCAGGAGGCAGCCAGGAGTTTCAACTGCACAGAGCTTGGAATCTCCAAGTTTGTTGGAACAAGCGGCCGGGGCGGAATGGATGCTGCCTTATCTAAATGATTGCACTTGGAAAGGCTTCATGCTTCACAGCGCTTCACAGATGCTTTTTTGAGGGAGTTTAAGCAAAAGACAGCTACCAGAGGATAAGCTGTTTCTGAAGACATTTGGCTCTTGCAGCAAATTCACTTGCCAAAGAAAACTCTGTGTTCCAATTCTATGAGAACCCCTGGAAACATTTCTCCTGCTGTTGTCTGCTCCTCTCTGCTTTCTCAAGCGAGTGACTATTGTCTTCACTAGACAGGAAATCTCTTCCTTAGCCTCTTTTTTCTTCCATCAGGGCTGCTTTTTTTGCTTTTTTCCTTTTCCTTTTGCAAATATTACAGGTTCCTGCTGCCAGCTACTTTATCTTCCTCCTTATCATACTGCTTTTCAGCCAGCAGCCTTCGCAGAAACCTATTTTACCTCTGGAAATCAGTGAGGAGGCAATTTCACATCATCTAAAGCAGCCACCAGACAATTGTATGTAAAGAGCACTTTCACTGTCTCCACAGCCTTGTTGGACACATCCCTGGCTGCAGGAAGTTGCACACCAGGGATCATCATTGTGTGTGGGGTACAAGCACCTGATGTGGCATATGACAGCATTTGATACAGAAAAAAGATGAATTTTTAAGCTCCAATATAGGAAAAAAACCCAAATTAATATGTCTACACATATTTAAGGGAGCACAAACCCAGATTTTGCACAATTAAACCAATCTTTAAAGCAGGCTATAAAGGGATTTGTTCCATCAAAACATGGGATAATCTTAATCTGCCCTCATGTCCAGGGACACACACACACTGTGAGTTGCTTCATGTTAAAGCAATGAAGAAAACTATTTTAAAACTTTTTCCCTTTCCAGCCAATAAATCTTTTGGTACCTAATTTTTTAAGGAGTGTGTCTGTGGAAAGGGCAGTCTGGCTCAGAAAGCAGAAGGTTTCAAACTCTCAGAAGTTCTCTAGCCCTGTTTATCTGCTACCTCACCCAGAGATATTTAAAACAATCGTTGGAACATTTCCTGTCTAATTTTCTTATCCCTGCATGGTAAATTCTTCCCACCTGTACTAATGCCTTACAAGGAACATTTGTTTTAATGGCAGGGTGTAAAGGAGTCTCCTTACATGATTGCCTTTCAATTTCTATTATTAAGAAGTCTTGAGATGATAAACGTAGCCCTATTAATTGATTGCAGAATCCATGAATGCTTACCCTCTTAGTAATGTTTGAAGTGCATCATATTAAATGCAAAATTCGGGTTCCAGCTGCCATATGTTTGACATCCATCTCTCCACCTGATTTTCCTCATGGCTGTTCTTGGGTGTAGGATTCAGCCCATGGATCCCTTCTGATCTCACTCCAGCGTTGCTGCTGCTCCAGTGTGAATGCATTATAAGAAAAATCAGATTCAGGCCCAGATATTCATTAAGAATCCAATGTTCAGTTACATCTGGCAAGTTTTCATGGCATGTCAATAGCATGTAATCAGTCATGCTAAAGACACACCTTAAAAAAGCCAAAACCCACACAAAGCTTGGAGTGGGAACTGCTTCCACTAAGCAGAGGGAATTGGAGTCTGTGTCGCCCTCACTGAGATGACTGGCACAGGACAAATCAGTGCTGTAAGCAGGAGCAGAATGAGCCTCCTGACATCTTCAGGACATTTCAATTTGTGGGGAAAAATCCCCATCACATTTCCTGAAACACCCTGCAGCAGATGAAAGCTGCAGGGCAATTCCTCTGGTGCTAAGATGTTTGAGAGGGTCACAGCCCCCTGTGCCTGGAGGCAATCAAAGATGAGTGGTTTATGGGTGCTGTGCAACTCTGAGTTATTGCATACACAGGGGTTTATTTGCTGGTATGAATTTAATGAAGTTTTAGAAAGTAAAAATTTCCAATAATGTTGATTTCATATTTGTGGAAACACGAGCAGAGCATAGAGTAAACTCAGTGTCAGGAGGAAAACGATGGCATTGGGGAAACAGCTTAGATTAGCTTCCAATCACAGGGGAAAATATTAAAAAACCTTAGGGTTTCAATTCTTTCAGCATTTAACTAGTTATATTATCCATTTTGAGCAAATAAATTCCATCAGCAACATCATATCTTCATTTTTTTCCAGGAAGCTTGGAACAAGATGATCTTTAGGGTCCCTTCCAACCCAAACCACTCCATGATTTTATGATTTTATGAGTCTGTGACTTTGCGATTCTATGGTTCTGTGAAGTAGAAGAGCTATTTCAGACCAAGCCTGAGCCCAAAGGTGTTGCCTATTCATATCCCATAACTGCAGAAATCCCCTCCTGACGTCCCAAAGTCATGATTCCACCTCTCATGACTGAAAAGGATCATCATATGTGTTGTTTGGGGGCCTTTGTGGTGGACAAAGGTCTGGGGACACCACGGAGGCTCCAGTTGTCCTGTGCAGCCATGCTGTGACAACCTTGGGCAGCAAAGCTGAGGGAAAACTCTCCTTTGAAACCCACTGATACTGATTTGGCGTCTTCAAAATCTCCTGTGCCCTGTCATTGGGGTGTTTCTGCTCTCCCTGTAAAATACTTGACACGGTAATTCAGTCATAGAGGAGAGGGGAGCTGTAAATCCATAACTGGGATTATTTTCGCTTGTTTTGAGCAGTTCAAAGTGCTTTGGAATAGTTCCAATTAGATGGGAACCTATTGTGGGCAACATGCTGAAAAAACAAACTAGAAATATCAGAGTGAGTACATGAGCAATGTTTGTTGCAGCAACTCAAGATTTTTTTTTTTAGGGCGCATTTTTATTATTTTATTTTCTTTCCTTTCTGGACTTCTGGAATTTATCTTAGCAGTCTTCAGAGTAACACAGCAGTGATGGCACCTCACTCCTTCTGTGCTGGAGCTGTAGAAGCACTCTGCTGGAGCATCCCCTCCCTGGTACCTTTGTGCAGGTCAGTAAATCGAGTCCTGCAGGCTCGTGCAGGGCTGCACAGACTCAAGTCCACAGCAGCTCTCACACGCTGAGAGTTAAGGACGTGCTTCAGCATTTCCAGGACCGAGGCCTGCCTTCTCCCAGTGGGGAATTGTGCTCTTCCAGAGGCTTTTGCCCCAGTGTGCTTGTGGAAATCTGTCCCTTTAAGTCTTGCAGAGCTGAACTGCTCCAGTCTTCCTGTAGCCATTTTGCAAGTGCTGACTGCTGGGTGTCTGTTCTGGCTGGTACCTGTCCTGCTTTTCCACATGCTTCCCCTTGCACCTCTGCAGCTCACACACGTGTGATGGTCCAAAGGCTCACCCAGGGGTAAGTCTGGCTTTTTTTTTGTGTTTGATCATGATGAAAATGCTGTAACACATTGTTTGTGGTGTGAATATCCATAGCTTTGAAAAATTGTCTCAGTTCTCTAGCAATGAAGAGCAGGGTCTGTTCCAGGATGCAGCACTTTGCCAGATTACACTGATTAAGCTGACTTCTGAAGGATCTTTCTCTTGCAATCTGAAGGAGTATTTTTGTTTTTCTCTCTGGCTCAAGCAGCTTCACTGTCAGTGGTAAATGCTTAAAAAACAGGTGCCAGACAGGTGCCCCTTTCATTGCATAAATAAAGTTCATTTTGCAGTAGTCTTGGATTTGAAAATACAAGGCAGAGGTAGCAGCTGAAGGTGGTGAGAGGCGGGGTGGCTGGAGGAAATGTGGTGTGTCAAACAAATGTCAATTCTCAGACCTCTGTCATGCACCGAGTCACTAAACAGCAGCAGTGAACGTATGCACCCTTGATACATCCCATATTATGTCAGCTAAAAATCTGCATGCCGATGAATGGTATAAAACTAGTTCCTGTGGAGTGATAATACTGTGATAATGAGGATACTGGAATAAAAACTTCGGAATAATAAAGAGCAGTATTTGCAAGAAAAGGAAGTAAATTTGGAAGCCTGATTTCCATCACAAACCAAAAGTTTTAATTGAAAGAGCTGACAGGCTTGCCTACAAAATAATATAACAGTAGGGGATCTACAGTCTTTTTCTATGAATGTGGTTAGCCTGCAGGAAATTCAAAAGTAAGCTCAGGAATCTACCCTTTTCTTCCGGAATGCCAACAGCTTATCCCAGGGAAAAATGTGAGTAGTGGCTATTACATCATAGAGCAGTCAGTTACACTGCAAGATGACTGCAAGTCTTTTTCTGCTTTGTGCCTCTTCCAAGCTTTGCAGGAGATTTAGGAAGAGCTGTTAAGACAGAAAACTGCAGAAGCTGTCCCTGTTCTGCGTTTGTCATGTACCACAGTCTGAAAAGAAAATCTAAAAGCTGCAATAGCGGGAAAAGCCGAGCTGGCAGAAAGGAGAGTGCAGGGATGCAGATAGAATCAGTTGCCTGTGTCCTGTGCTGCTACAAGACGTGATGCTTGGGAAATGCTGAGAGTGTTTTCAGCTCCTGAGCCTGGATTTTGTGACCTGTGATTCTTCTGTGGTGTATTGAGTGTTTGCAGAGCTCACTCTCAAGCGGAGGTGCTGCTGACAGATGAGTGTTTAACCCCTTGCAACAGCCGTGGCAACATCTTGCCTGCCTGGTGTGAGATGTGCTTCTGAGCTGACATGGAGGAGAGCTCTGAAATCCTGAACTGTGGCACCCTTCAGTCTGTGCTCTGCCTTGGCTCAGCCACTACCCACACAGAATCTCAGAATCCCAGCATGGCTCAGGCTGGAAGGGAGCACAGTGGTCACTGGTCCCACCTCCCTGCTCCAGCAGGGCCATCCCAGAGCACAGGGCACAGGATTGTGTCCAGCTGGTTCTGGAATATCCCCAGTGAGGAGACCCCACAGCCTCTCTGGACAATCTGTTCAGGGCTCAGGTGCTGCCCAGGGAAGAAGTTCTGCCTCATGTGCAGGTGGAAGCTCCTGGGCTCAGTCCCTGCCCGTTCCTCTGTGCCATTGCTGGGCCCCAGAGCAGAGCCTGGGCCCTGCTGGGAGCCCTCCCTGCACACAGGGACACCCAGGGCTGAGGGCCCCTCTCAGCTGGGGCTCCTCTCGAGCTGCACAGCCCCAGCTCCCTCAGCCTTTCCCTGGCACAGATGCTCCAGGCCCCAAATCATCCCCACAGCCTCTGCTGGCCCCGCTCCAGGAGCTCCATGTCCCTGCTGTCCTGATGATCCCAGACTGGTCACAGCTCTCCAGATGTGCCCCCAGGGCTGGCCAGAGGGGCAGGGTCACTGCCTGAGCTGCTGGCACTGCTCTTCCTGGTGCACCCCAGGAAACCACTGACCTTCTTGGCCCCAGGGCACTGCTGCCTCATGGACAGCTACAACAATCCTAAATGGCAGGGCCAGGTTTTGTCCTTGGAGCAGTGGAAATGGTTCAGCTGGACACTGGGGCAGAATGGGAGTGCTCATCCCTGAGGGATCTGACATGTCCCTGGGTTTGGTGAATCACTTCAAACACCATCATCAATGGAGGCTTCTTTCTCAGCCTCCTGCTTTTGGTGCAGGTGCCATAGGAAGATTTTTCCATGGATTTGCAGCCCAAATGTTGCCTTTACAGGCAGTAGAGAGCATTGCCTGGTGCCTGTTCCCAAGTGCTTGCAAAAGTGTTTTGATGTGCTGCCTTCCTACTCCTTGGCTTGTGTTATGGGAACAACATCAATATAGTGGGAAATCCTTTTAAAACGTCTAATATTTCATTGTTACTTTGAAGACTGCTGCCCTGGCCTGTGGGACAGAGCTGTGCTGCCATCTCTGAGGAATGTGACCCTGCCTTTCTCCACACGTAGCCATCCTGGCTGAGGGCCTGTTCTGATCAAGCAGACGGTGTCTTTCCATTCAACCACCTTTCACTCAACCACCGAGGAGAACTTTGTTCTGCCTTGCCGTCCAGCTGTTATTTTACAGATTAAGGAACCAGTTATATTTTTAACTCCCAAAATGTCTTTCCCATTAGCGCTTTCCCACTTGATCTGCGTGGGTGGCCTGCAGCTCCTCGGCCCCAGCTAACACTTAACCTCAGTCAGTCTTCCAGAGCTGGCTGATCCTGTCACCTGCCCAGCCCAGCAATGGGTCATTGTCTTGCACCCAGTTTGTCACCTCTATTGTAAACTGCACATTTGAGGATTGGCATTCTGTCCCCACTACCAAACTCGCTATCCAAGTGAGTTGTCTCTTCCCCCTCCTTGCCCTCTCCCCTCCCTCATTTGAAGCTGTTTGTCCTGGGATTTCCTTCTCTGTCCTATGAACCCTTTCATTTTTTGGTCAGTGTTGACAGCTTTAACTTCATTTTCAGAGCTCACACTTGTGCTGAAAGCACCTGGGACTTCCCCTTGACAGAACATCTTAATTTGAAATGCTGGGATTTGTAGGTAACCCATACTAGGGACAAATCTTCCGGCCCATGGGAGGCTTCTGGAATTACAGAGTAGGTCCATTAAAAAATAAAATTAAATGGCGTAAAAGGGAATCAATAACTATATAAATGCATATTTAACTGTGACGAGAAATTCTATTTTTTATTCTTTTAAGGAAAAAACTAATTTTATTAGGAGCTAGATTCATGTTTTCTAGGCACTTCACTCTTACAGCCCCAAAATTCCCTCTCAGTTAGCCCAGCCCCCTTTCTCCTCATAGGTAGTTCTTACTTTTAGCCTGTCAGTGCATGTTGGACCAGAAGACAGACAAAGTGGTCTGCAAATAAGGTTGTGATCCTGCCAGAAAATGAGTCTATTCCTCATTTTGTCCTTCTTTTGAAGTCTTTGATGGCATTCACCACTCCATAAGACAGGGGTGCCCAGCCTACAGCATTACAAGCTGTTTCCAGCTGGCCAGAAAAATTCATCTCACAGTCTGGTTTTGGCCACCTTTCCTTAAAGTCCCCCACATTTGAGTGGCAGACTAATAAATTCATCTGGAGAACTAATAAGGGCAGAACAAGAAATTAGCTGGGAGGGGAGAGAGATGTGAAAGCAAGTGTTAGTGCTGTCCTGACAGCAGTTTGCCAGCTGCAGTGACAGATATTGGTCCTTTTCTTTCAACACCTCTGGATCTCCACAGCGAAGGATCTCACCTACCCTGACATCGAGGATGACATTAAACAGCATTTAAATCTGTGTGTTTGCTCTAAATCTTCCATAAATTTTTGAAGCTGTCTAGCAAGGACTTGGAAAAGCGTAGGACTTTATTGTAGCAACTTGCTTAGCTCTTGGATGGGGTATGTGGATGGTGGGAGGGATAAATTCAGAGAAATACTTTCTTTGGGCATGTCACTAAAATATTCACCTGCAGTTGTAGCAGCCTTCAAGCAGGTATTGGAATAAGAGGTACAAGGCAAGGAGAAAGTAATCTCTCATCATTCCTGAAAGATTTTCTGTTTCCTCAGCACCTTTTAGGAAGTGCTGCTGTCACTCCTCATTTGAAGGGCAGTGTCCAGTTTGCCTTCAGACATTGAGGTGAGAACCTCCATCACTGAGGTGGCCTCGATAACATCACTCTAGGGCTGAAGCTTTCCCACAGTTATCCACAGAGTGACTTTTCCTCCTGGCATTCCCAGTTATCTCTGACTTTCCTTTCCCCAGAACCCCAGGCAGGCAATTGCATTCACATCCAAGTCCATTTGAATGACTTTTCCAAGGAAGAATTTGTGAAGTGCTGCCAAACGCTTTACTGCTAATTTTGTGCTTTGATTTCTAAAAACAATGAATGATCAGTTTTATTTGGTGTGTTCTTTTCATTGCCCTATAAATCCGTGGTGTTTTATTGACCATGGTTCAACTATCAAGCACATAACTCACGACCCACTAGAAATTTTTTGAAGCTTTTTGCAAACTTCCATGGTCTTTGGATCAAGTCTTAAATGCTTACAGATTATCTTTGTATTTCTTTTACCCTGGGATTTTTAAGCAAAATTTATAGGATGGGAACTAAGAGACTTGATCATATTATTGTTCCGTTTGGGTTTTTTTAAGTGAACAACTATAAGTTCCAGGAATAAAATCACTAAAGAACGTTATTATTACCTTGATCCCTAAACACAGTTGAGCATGTGTTGAGCTTTAAGTACAGGGTTGATCTTACCAACTTCTTGACAGCTCTTTTTCCATTAAAACTGGACATGAACTTGAGGGCTATTTTGGATCAAAACTTATGCAAGCAGTTAGAGTGAATTAAATCCACTTTAATGCAGACCAAGCTATGGAACTGGCTCTCAATAAATCCTGATTGTGGTTATGGGGGGTTTTTCTTTTGAGAATGGATCTATAAACCACTCCTACAGACAATATTAGCAGAGACCCAGTAAATGCTTTAAGCATGAAAATCTCCCTGACAGCAGAATTTCAGCTCAAGCTATTATATTTTATTTTGTTGGGAAATGAATGGGTTTTGTAAGGCAGAGGGGTATGAACCCTGTGGGGGAAAAACCCCATTTACTGCTAGTATCAAAGGTCAGCTGATTTTTTCCCCTAAGTTTGCAAACTTTTGGATTTTGTTTTTAATAATTTTCTGCTTTTCTATCCTAAAGGTGTTTGGTTTTTTTTGGTTTTGTTTTTAAGTTCCAGTTCTGGTTTTCCAGTGAATTTCTTGATATCAGCTTTTGTGTTGTTTTCTCTATTCACACCTCCTGAGCTGTAGCTCTTCACTCATAGAGTCTGCATTGCTCCCACTGAGCAATCCATTGCTTGGGGCAGTGGAATATTTAGTAAACACTTCATGGGAGAATGGATGACCTCAGGGCTGACAGAAGTGGACATTTCAGATTATGTTTAGGCACTGTAAAATCTCTGGTGTTTATGAAGGTTTTATGAAAAAGCAGAGGAAGAGAAACATCTCAAGGAGATTTTCCTAGCCACAAAGTCAAGTTGTGTTTGCAAACTGAGCTGTTATTGTAGGCTGGTAAAGGCTTCAAAATTCAGGACATGATGCTTAACCAGGATCAATCATTTCAGTTTATTTCAGGTTGTAATGTTTCTAATGTAGTAAAAGTTACCATGCTAATTATGCTCAATAATACCTACTGAAAAATGCATGGGAAAGCAAAAAACATGAAGTTTCTGGTGAACTAGAAAGAAACTCACTTGGACACCACTGTTCAACAGGACTGGGATCTTTGTCTTTGTTCTGAATAAACTGCTGTTGCCCAAAACAGTTTTGTTTCTGATCAAGAGCATCTTCCCTGAGCCTGCAGAGTGCACGTGCCACCTTCATCTCCCCCTTTTCCTGTGCCGGCAGTAGTTACGGATTTCAGAATTTTATTCTGAATGCCAGTACCTGCACATCTAAGTTTGACTTCTCGTCATTTCTTCAAGCAAAACCAGGCCACTAACATCCTATCTGAAGCAAGAATCAGAGCTGATTTTGCATTCTCTGCATCGTGGTTCTCAGGGAAGATTGCTTAGCTGGTAGCATGGAAAACCCCTGGGGTTTGCCTGGTGAGCTGCACTGAATCAGTCTGAGAGCTGTCAACAATATCCCTCCGAGCAGGGCAGATGGAATTTAAAGCATGGAAGTGTAGGTTCCTATAATCTATCACATTAAATAATTCCATCGGCATCCATCACGGAGCTCCACGGGCAGCAGCTCCGTGGCTGAACACAGAAATTGAGAGTGTGTGCTCGTACAGAGCTCACCACCTGCTTTCAAATGTCACAGATGTAATTCCAAGCTTTATTGTATCAGTAAAAACTGGGACTAATCCCACTGAAGTCAGGCATTAAACCTGCATGAGATCAGAATTAAGCTGAGTATTTATTAGTTGTATGTGTGACTTAGACACTTTCCACTATTCACATCATTTTTTTCCTGTACATTCTGGATTCAAATAAACTGTTCAACAGTAGATACTGCTAAAAAATCTCACCAGATTTTGGCTTTCATTTTGTGTGGACCAGATCCAGACCATTGTAGCATTGCCTTGATATTTCTTAAAGTTAATTTATGAAATGGCATTAGAGATTCTTCTCTTTGAGATCCCGTGGAGGGAGATGAGGGCATGGCCTGGATCAGCCTCTGCGATGATGGAGATATCCTTGTGCTGCCCTTGCCTGACTGCTGTGAATGGAGAAGTGTGTTCTGCAGCTATTCTGTCACTGCTCTCCCTTTTTTGTGCCACTGACACCCTCGAATCTCCCTGGGCATTCAGGAAAAGAGAGCAAGGAGCAACACAGATTTCTGAGCTCCTCTCCTCAAACCAGTCTCGGTGCTGAGGTGCTTTTCATTGTCACCCAAAAATTCATGTCACTTGCAAATTCTCCCTGTGTCAGGGTCTCCATCAGGAGACTTCACCATGTAATTTTGTAGTGAAGAGAAAACAGATCACTGAAAAACTCTACTCAATGAGAATTTTCCTCTTTCTGCCTACGTTCTATTCTCCAGCGCTCTCATATCCCTCTGAGAAAACTACAGGCAGCAGGCCCTTTCTCAGAAACCCATATCTTCCATTTCTGTGGAAAAAAAAATAAAAAAAAGCCATGGGAGTTTGAGACAAAACTGTTCCCATGAGAACTCCCTCTTGCATAATTGCTGTTATCTGATTATGGTGGGAGAAGGGGTTTATTTCACCTTTACCCCCGCCTAGGACAAGTAGCATGTCCCGCCGCCAAGTCTCAGGAATCCAGGATTATTGACCTAGGGAATAAGTGCCTCTGAGTCAGACTCGGAGATCAGGAGGATCCTGAGGGCTGCATTTTGTGTGTTTGAGGGATCTAGTTTTCAAGGAGGCCATGTAATAATTATTGCCCTGTCCATCTCCCACTTCTTCCCAATCAACTCTCCAGCTGACCGAATATTCTTCCTCCTGAAGTCTTCAAACGTGTGATAGCGTGGCATAGACACGGAATGTGGCAGCTGAGCTCTCACTCTCTGCAGAAAAAAATTCCTTCCTGGTAGTTTTATCCTTAGGACATAAACTAAGGGATCATGCTCTGACCTGAGATTTGGCTCATCTATTGGGGTTATTCTGAATGTTCTGTCAGCAGTGTGGAAATGAGCAAATTTCTGTTTTCTGAGCTTAATGGGAATCACATTGAGTAGATTTGTGCAATAACCAAGATTACAAAAATTATGCTCCGTGTAAGCAGTGGGCTGTGTTACATACAAATCTGACTTGAGATATTTGTAATAACTTGAAAAAAAGATGTCATTCGATATTTTAAAACATATTTAATCTCTGAGCCTGAGAAACCAATTCTGTCATTTTCACATGTTTGTTTTCACTCTCTGCTGTACAAGTGTGGGACTTGCAACTCTTACATTGCTCAGCAGCTTTAGAGACATGTTGCTGCTTCATTGTCTTCAAAGATTGCGCTCTACAAGCAGTAAGTTGAGGTGGATATTTTACAAAATGTGGCATGTAAAAAAAACCCCAAGATTTGTATTAAAATTCCTCTCCGAGGCACTGAGAACATAAATAAGAATCAACAGAGGTTATTTGCAGTGCTAGACGCAGTATTTTGCCACATATTTCAGTTTACTGGGTTCTTTTCGTCAGTAAATTGCTGCTAAATATATGTGTACTGGTCATACCAGACAGTTCAAAACTTATTTTAAAACCTAAATCCCTGGAACTAGACAAAGTAATGAGCAATTTTTTATGAACTCATGTTAAAAACTTGGCTTGGTTTGTGTGGTGGATAATGCTTCCAACGCAGGCTCCCCCTCACACATTCAACGTGGATTTAGTACTTCTGAGCCAAATTTTGCCCTCACTTAACAGCTTCATAGTCCTGAGTGCTGGAGACAGAGGGTGAACAGGGTAACTGAGTGCAAGGCTTCGTCATTTGTGCTCAGCAAGCGTGGTTAATTCCTCATCAACACAGGGGGATTAACCCCAATTAATAGAGGTTCATTTTGCTTCTGATTTACTGCTACAGATGATCTAATGGTATTTATTTAACCCTTATCATAGCAGGAAAGAGCCTTTCATCTGATGTTACAGTTGAACAGCTGAATTCTCCCTCGCTTTCTGAAATCTCTGCGAGGTGTTTGCCATCCAGCAGCTCCGGCTCCCTGAATTTATCAGCACTTCCTCTGCTTTCCTCACACCCTTCACGGGAATATTTTTGCTTGCAGGAAAGGTCCATGCTGCCTGCCTCCTGAGCAGCCTCTCCTGGGTGAATTAGCTGGTCTATCAATGACTCTGCTCCCTGTGACACAGGTGAAGAGTGACAATGTGCTGTGTTTTGGAGAGGGCCAGCGCCGCAAGCACAGCAGCCTTTTACAGAAGATATACCCAGATTCACACAAAGCGTGTTCATGTGAACTGAGAAATTGTCCTCCTGCCACAGATCGTGCCTGGAAGAGCTCAAGGACAGGTTGGATGAGGCTCTGAGAAACCTGGTCTAGTGGAAGGTGTCTCTGCCCATGGCAGGGGATTGGAATGAGATCAGCTTTAAGGTCATTCCCAAACCCAACCATTATAGGATATCCTGGGCATCTGAACCCTTGGACATGCAGAAAGCTGACCTTGATCACCAGCCCTTGATCGTGCTCAACAGCCCTTGATCAACTCGAGACTGAAATCAGAGCAGGAGATGTGTGAAGGTGGATGGAAAGATGGCACAGGGCTGCCTCGCTCTCTCCTTGCTCATTGGTTGTTGTGTACACAGCCATTTCTCAGTCAGCCCGGTCATGATCTCACCTATTGCGTGGGTAAGAGCTCCAAAATAGGAGCCTGTGATCAAAATGTCCGGAAACATGGGGTCGTGACATCAAAAGGCCGGTTCCGTGGTGAAAGTATGGCTTTCAGGTGCCGCTGGCTTCAAAGCTCAGCCCTAAAACAAAGCAGAAATCTATATTTGGGGACATTCATGCAAAACATTACCGCTCGTTGTTCATCGGAGGTGCCAAAGCAGCTAGAGATTACCACAAACAAACAAACAAACAAACAAACAAACAAACAAAAACCTCAAAGGGATAAGAGAAGAAAAGGAAAATAAAGAAAATTACCAAGCTCATGAATGTAATGAGCTTCAGGAAAAAAAAGACTCTTTTTTTTCTTTTTTTTCCACAGAGATTAGCTAAATCATTAAACTAGGGATGTCATTACTGAGCTCTGCAATCACCTGCCCAGAACTGCAGGGACCCACAGTGGTAGTGAGTGGCCAACTTTCCCGGGAAAGTTTTTTGTTATCCTCATATTGCTTGGTTTTTTTACACCACATCTGTGCTTGCTTCGTCATTCTGCCATCTGCTGTAACAAAATACAGACAAAGCATTTCAGAGAACAACCCCTCCACACTTTAAAATGCTCCAAGACGGAGCACAGCCTTTTACTTCTCACAAGCTGTAGTGCTTATTATCGTGTCCTACTCCTCCTCCTCTTCCTCCTCCTCCTGCCCCACATCCATGATGGATTACACACGCTTAGCAAGCATGGAGAGCACAGAATCCCACTGCTTTTGCCACAATGTTTCTATTAAATGAAACGAATGTTCCTGCGCTTGACTTCGCTGCGCAAACGCATTCGCCGAGAGGTCAGAGATAGCAGGTCGTTATCGTGAAATTTTTAATTTTGAAACTCCCAATCAGGCTCGTTTCCTGTTTGGTATTGTCTGCAGATACACAATGCAAAAGCCTCGGGTTGCTAAAGAATCGAAATAACAGAGTATGAGCAGAGTGGTTTTGAGCACACACTCTGTAAAGTCCAGTCAAAGTTTCTTCCTGGTGCAGCCGCACAAATCTCTTGGTAGCAGTAAACTCTCTGCACAGACTTCATTCCTGAACACATGTTCAAAGGTGATAAAATAAATGCAGATGGTTTTCCAAAACCTCAGTGGAGCATTTTTTGCTGTTACTAAATGGACTGGAAAAAAACTAGGGGGAAAAAGCGGCGAAAATACAGTTTGACACAGACAGGCAATTTCAGAATACCATTTGGTCATTTGGGAGAAAATCTAAATAAAATGTGTGTTTATAATGATCTATTGGCAAAACAATATTGACAGAACATCTGAACTGCCTAATGGAAGTGATTTTTGGAATGCTTAAATTAAACTGGTGTTGAGAGCTGAATATTTTGTTTAATTACTTAACACAAACAAAAAAAAAGAGTTGGATAGGAATTTTGGATTCATTGTGCCATGACCAAAGTCAACAATAAAACCATCCCTGGCTACAGTGAAAAGAGAATTAGACCTTAAAAAATTTATTACAGGCTTTGTTTACAAATTTGTTACAAAATTATACAGCATCTTATGCGTACACAGGATTTACAGGAAGGCGTTACTGATGTGTGGGGCTGCTTTGCTCTCTGGTTGAGATCTGCGGGTTTTTCTTTGCTTGGGGCCTGATCCAGCTTCCACCGGAGGAGGTGAGATTTATTTTTTTTTTTTCCCATTGACTTTAGTGGAAGCTGGATCATATCCAGGGGGTAACACTTCCGCTCATTGTTTTCCTGGGGTGGGAAAGAGGCAGCCGGTCTAATAACCGAGCACACCACACTCCGTCCTCATCTCGTGTGTTTCAGATGACAGGCAGATATTTACTCCGAGACATTTTTGCTGGCTGCTTGTAAAATACTTGTTAAAGTCAAGAGTCAAAGACCACTTCCTGTTTCTGGATTTACAGTGGAAAATGACAAATGGCTTTCTTTGAACCTTTAAAGAATGAACCTCCCTTGATTTCAGTGAGCAGAAGTAAAGGCATTAGAATCAACTCTGATGTTGTTTACATTGTTATAAAGCTACGTTTTCTTCCCTGTCTTCAACAGATTTTCTCTGGATTTACAGTGATGTAAACAAAAGTGACAGCCACACTGTAGGAACAAGGTAGTTTCTGATTAATGAGATTCCACCAAGCTAAATTGTTCTTCTTACCTCCTCTTCTCACATGGAGATAGACCTGTGTGGCTCACTGAAACAAAGAAATCTCTAAAGTTAAAGATCCAAAACTATATCCGCTCTCAGTTGCTCCCAGCATCTTCAAACAATCTTTATTTGGGAACTCAGGTTGTAAAATCAAGCTTTCAATTTACAAAAAAAATCTCTGAAAAATATGCCTTGACCCCCAAGACAAAAAGGTTTGTTTAAACTTAAACTTTCCCACTAGAAAAAATAGCCAAAGCTTTGTGGGGTTGTTTTTTTCTTATTTTAAATTTTTTTGCCAAGAAATTATAAATATTCTAACCAGGTCTATCAGATACTGAGCTCCTTGTTATATTACATCCTCTCATTTTAATGACTGTCTTGGTATTGAACCTCTGAAGTTATTGTTTGAAGCAAAGTTAGAATTTAGTGCTCCAAGGTGATGATATTTCCTATGAGGTAAATACCTGGCCTCATGCTGAAAATTGAGATGGTTCTCTAAAGCTCTGCTTCTGGCCTCCCCTGAAGAAATACCCACGTGCTCCAACCTGGCTTTCCAAGACTGTTCTAGTGCTTGGCCTCAAGGCAACCTGTCCAGCTCCCTGGTGGTTTTATGGTGTGCAGTGCTCTGTGTAGGGGATTAGGGGAGACCGCACAGTTCGCTGTTTTTCATGGCCCGTTGCATGTTTGAAGCAGGTTTTCCAGGAGTGAAACTGTATAAGCAAAGGCATCCTGTAACTTCGTGTTTGGGGGCTCTGATCTTGTTTCCGTTTATGTTGCTGAACACACCATGGCAGCAAAAGCTGTAGCTGTAAAACCCTCAGAAAAAAAGATGGGGGTAAAACTTTCTGGAGAGCTGGTATTTCTCAGCCCTGGCTGTGGGTTGGATCTGTCTGGACACAGACAACGTGCAGCCCAATCTGAATTCTGTTCCTAGCTGTGAACTCTCATTTGCTTCCTGGGAGTGGGATCCTGTCCAGGGCATTGTACAGCTAATGTGTAATGGGACATCTCTTCATGTGGTGTCATTACTCCTGTCCCCAGTGGAGCTACATGACAACCCAAAGAGGAGTCTGAGGTAAATACACGCTAGCACGTTTGTCTGTTCTAAGCAACAACTCGTGTTTAAAGAACTTCAGTACAACTACGGACTTCATGGATTTTAGCCACCAGCCATTTGAGGTTCCTGTGAAAGTTAGCAGGTTTCTGGAGCAGCTCAACACATTTTTCCCCCTGTGAAAGACAGAGAATGGATTGCCGAGGAGAAGGAAACCTTCGTATGGGCGTGTGGCTTTGATATCCACGCCAGGATATAATATCTTTCTTTACTACAATTTGCAAGCCAAGGGCTCTTTTAAGACACCACCAGCTTTGTTTCTAATTTAAAAACTCAGACAGAGAGCAATGATCCAACAAGGCAAGCAGGAGATAATTGATTCGTGTGAGGAGGTAGAGGCTGATCACAACAAACCGTCTTTTATGTATTACATTAATGATCCATTTAGATCAGTTCTTGGCTTCAGCAAGTTTCGGCTACAAATATTTCAGATTTTTTTCATTTTTTTTCAATGATGCACTGGCAGCATGAGAAACAGTTGCAAAACAAATGTGCTTCCAAAACACACATGGATATTCCTGGATTACTAGCAGCCATTCTGAAATGCTAACAGAGGGACAATGGTCATTTCACTGGCAAAACTGGCATAATACACAGAAACTTTATTTTAGGGCTACCTGATGCTTGAAAATTTGACATCATCTGCAGGCTACAACAGGTATTTTGGTCCATTTTTTCTTTTTTTTTCTTTTGGTGGTGAGGAGTCAACATTGCAGATCCAATTAAATATGAACGTATAGAGCAGGGAATATAAATATGTACACAACTCTTGGCATTGATCTGATTTTTAACAAGTTTACTAAATGACAGTCACTGGTTTGACAATACTGAATGAAAAATACTGGTTTTACAGATTTTACAGGAAGGTTACGGTATGCTGCCGACAAGCAGTGTCACAAACATAGTCTAAAAAACCCCGGAGTTGGCCACGGCAGAGGCACACACCCTTTGCTCTTGTTTATTGAGAGAGAAAGCTTATATACTGTAGATTTGCTGAAGTTTAATAAATAAGGTCAACTTATAATATATATAAAACAATATAAACATTTATATGCTACATGCATATCATATAATTTAAAGTAATAATTTATATAGCAAAGAGATGCAGATCTATGTTCTTCCTATTTTCCTGGACAAGGCGCAGACGCAGGAGGTGTCTATCCTTATCCACCTCCAGCCCACCAGTTTGTTGTTTTCTGAAGTCAGTGCTCTGACATAAGTTTGGGATGTCTTGCATTGGGAGTTCCAGTGCTTGTCATCGATGCCGCGGCAGCCGTTTTTTACGGGCTTGGCCTCTTTACACCTCGTTTCATAAAAGTATTGCTTAACCGGAGAGTTGCCCGTTTTGATTTCTCCCAGCACAGTCACCTGGTGTCCCCTAATGTCGATGGCGGAGGATTTGTCCGTGACCCACAAACTTTCGCTGTCGCAAACGGAGTATTCCCCGCGGTGGCCCCTGTGCTCCGCGTACCTCTTCCTCCGGGAGGTTCTGTTCAGCACCACGGAATTCCCGATGTAATCCTCCATGAGGTACAGCGGCGGCGGCTCCAGCGGCGTGTTGTCGCTCAGGAGGACTCGGGGCGAATTGTAGCGTCTCTGCTGCCTCAAGAGATCTGTATCCACTGAGATAACTGGCTGGAAGTCTGATTTCACATTTTCCTCCCCATCCATGTCCTGCTGGGTGTCTGTTTTCTGCACCGTGTTTTGATAGTTTTCCTTAATGTCTACCATCTGCTTGGAAAGCTTGTTTTTTAAAATGTCTGCCTGAATGAGTTTAATAATAAGAGAATTTATCGAATCTTCTGGCAAACTCCTTTGATCCATGTTGGAAGACTGGATGCCACGAAGGTAAGCGAGAAATATCACATAAAACAAGATGGACATCACCTTGTTCACCTGTAAGATCTGCAAAGAAACAGAGAGTCAACGTTAAAACAGTCCAAGGAGGTTTGCTGGAGGCTGTAAACGTGAAAATCGGGATTTTTTTTATTTAGTAACATCTATGTCTTTAAACATACGTATATAGAGATATAGAAACACAGGCTGTGCGTTTCTTTGAAGATGCTGTTTTTTATACTTTATAATGAATGCATCTCTCTTCTGATTTTTTTTCAATATTTCATCTATATTTTAGGCCTTGCTTTCCACCTTTCAATGCATTGTGGCATTAGTTAAACTCTTTCTCTGCAGAGGTAGGTAGTTCTTGGGATAGCATGGCCAGGGCTTGGCAGCAGAGAGAGGCCAAGTTACTTCCTCAGAGTTTATTGCCCAGAGAAGTTTAGTTTCAAAATTGCAGGATCATGCAGAGTAGAAAACTGTCTCACTGTGAAAAACGGAAGAGTTCTGACTTCGCTAACTGTTGTTAGGTTTTGTGTGCTGAGATCCCTGACCCATCTAATTACTGTTTATCAAGTGGCTTCTGTTTAATGTTACCACGAGAAGGAAATAAATCCAGTGTTTCAATGGTGCTGTCGTTCTCTTTCTCTCTCTGGTAAGGGAAAGGGTTCTTGAAGGCAAATGATGCACTCAAGTCAGAAAGTGATGATTAGCCCTCTGTAATACAAGTGGGGAACTCAGATGGACCCATGGACCATTTTGTAGGGGATTTTTCAGGACTGGGGATTTTTTTTTTTTGGTGGGTTTTAAAGAAGTTGCTTCGTTACATTTATATAAGGTGAAACAAAACTGACATCTATTAGAAATATTCAAGGGCAGATTGAGGACATCCCTCTGCCCACCATTTCCTAAAATGCAAAAATATTGTTCAAAGGTTCAGTATTTTGAAAACTACTCCTAACAGTGTGCTGCTTCTTTGTACTTTGCCATGCACCATTCTAT
This sequence comes from Bombycilla garrulus, assembly GCA_013400315.1. Classification (NCBI taxonomy): domain Eukaryota; kingdom Metazoa; phylum Chordata; class Aves; order Passeriformes; family Bombycillidae; genus Bombycilla; species Bombycilla garrulus. Next base: position 125,798 of record VXBU01004731.1, on the reverse strand, counting down.
ATGGCTTCCTATGGTCTCCTTCTAATTCTGCTTTCTGTCCATATTCTAGAAGCTCATTTGTCACTTCTTCTTAAGCCTTTCTGTCATCTTGTTTGTGTAGCTGAGAGCCAGGAGCAAATGTCCAGGGAGGTGGTTTTTCTCCTTGTGTATTTGGACACCTGAATATTTGGTATTTGCACTTTTATTTAAATGAAATCAATTTTCAACATAAAATCCTAAGTCATGGATGTGAACCATTCAATGCAGAGCACACCTGTTTATAAATTTCCTGCACAAGGAGCGGATTGAAGGAGAAAATACAAAACTCATCTTAGAGCACCCTCATAGTTTATGGTAAACCCTGACTGTAGTACTGCTTCAAATGACTCAGGAAAGCCTTGAATTTGATTTTCCTGCCCTGCACACACATCCACCACATGTCAAAGACCTCTGGTGCTCTGGGAGGAAGGCACAGAGTCACAGACCGTGGGGCAGATGGAGTTGGAAGGATCCTCAGGACATCATCTAGGCCAATCTCACTGCTCACAGGAGTGTCAGCCAGGAGAGCTTGCAGAGAGCTGTGCCTACTCAGCTTTGGAATATCTCCATGGATGGAGACTCCACGACCCTCTAGACAACCCATTCCAGTGTTTCACCAGCCTTAAATTTTTAAAAAAAATATATTTCATGTATCAGCAGTGTTTCCTATATCTCATTTTTCCCTCTAGCTCTTGTCTTTTCATGGACACACCTGAGTAGAGCCTGGTTCCATCTTTATTAATCCCTCCTGTGAGGTATTTCACACTTCAGTAAAATCTCCTTGGGACTTCTCTTCTGCAGCATGAACAGCTCCAACTTTCTCAGCCTCTCCTCCTGGTACATTTGTCCAAAACCCTAATAATTTTCATAGTTTGCTCCTGTACTAAGGAGCCCAGAACTGGACACAGCACCCCAGATGTGCCTCACCAGTGCTGAGATGAGGGGAAGGATCCCTTCCCTCCTAAACAGAAAATTTTCCACTTAAAAAAAAAAAAATCAAAAAATAAAAAATCACCATTTTCTGTTTAAGAGGGTGAACCATCTTCTGTTTCAGAAGGCAAAGGAAAAAAAAAAGAAGAAAAAAAATCTTCTACTGTACAACCTTCTATCCACTCTAAACAAAACTCCTTTGCAAGATTGAGTCCCCACTTCAGTTTGGAACTGCAGCAAAATCAGAGCTACCCTCTGTGGATGTGTGAGCTGTCCTTTTATGGACAAGAAATGTGTTTTCTCCATTCTCAGTTTGTCACAGTATGAGTTCACCTAAATCTAGACTGTTGCTTGCAGCAATGTTTTGCTTTTGGGGGGGAAAAAATCAAAGATGTTCAGTTACCATACAACTACTGTCATACCTGAATAAATACTAACTTAATGTAGACGGATCTCAGAGCCCAGACCTTTCTGGATAAAAAATTGCCGTGCAATTTCGCCTTCCCTCAGCATAGGATTTGCTTTTAAAAACAGTAAAAATGTTATTAAACAGATGTCATTGAGCAGATTTCTCGCAGCACCCGGAATCCGCACGCGGGGCGACACACGAGCCCACAGGATGGTGAGCAAAGCTCTGACAAGGCTCAGCCCAAAAGCCAGAAGCATTATTCATGCCAACATGCAGCTGCATGCAATCACTGCTCTGCTCAGTCTCAAAACTTAGTGGCACTAGCAAAATACACAAGTTGGAGCAGGTGATGAGGTGGGAAAAGTAACGCTGGAGTTCCTGCAGGCTCTCTTTAATGTCACGCACACAGAAAGAAAGGGCTGGGGACCTGAGAGTTGGAGAAGCTAAAATGAACTATTTTTCTTCTCCTTGGAGGAACCCCATTAATGGGAAAAATGTTGAAAAGTATTTTCCTGAACTTCATGTGAAATGTCTTATGGATTTGGTGGGAAGGAAGTTAACTCTGAAATTCAAAGCGTAGTTTGATTTATGCTTTGTAAATTATTTGCTGCGAAAGTAAAAAGTTTTCAGAACAAATCCTGATATTTTTCTGGGTGCAAAACTTTGACAGAAAACACCAAGATTGGTGAGATTACAGTTTTCAGGGAGTTCCTCCAACCTAAGAAGTTCAAAAGTGGTGTTCAGAATTTCCAGTCCAGGACTAAAAATTGTCAGGGTGTTCACAAAATCCAGCACCTCAGAGTGTGTCTAAAGCACTGTTCTAGATAGGAGAAATAGGTGTTAATGGAAAACTTCAGCTGGTTTATGGCCTTGGCTGTAATCTGGTTATAAGACACATTAAAAGTATATTTGTTTGCAGGTCTGGGGAGTATTGCATTTGATGAATGGCTCTTTGCCCAAAATGGAACGTTGTGCCTGTCTGAACTGCAGATAATTTGAAATTTATTTGGCATGTGTGTTGTTAAATCCATAAAAAGGAGAGGAAAATGTAAAACATTAAAATGTTTATCTTTTCATATTTTCAAAGCAAACAATTCTGGTGTTTCTGGCCGTGCCTCCAGAAGTTCCACAGTGCAATTCACAAAGCAGAATAAGTGCTTACTCAGCCCAGACCAGTGAGTAAATTATCTATAGAGGGGATTTAGATTGGAGGCGAGATTTCAGCGTACATGTCCTGTCTGAGAGAATACTGACTCAAATTCCAGGTGCCTGAGGGGCACTGTATTCTGTGGACCTCAGCAGAAGTTACTTCAGCACAAGCAGCTCTTTCTTTGGCATTTTGGAGAGTGGTATAAAAACTTCCCAAGAATTCAATACTTCACATGACTTTTTCTGCTCTTTGATTGTTCTGTTTTTTGTTTTGGTGGGTTTTTTTCCCCCAATTCAGATAATTCATTTCAGGTGAAAAGATTTTACCCAAGTTAAATTTTCCTTGGTTAGCCGATGTTTGTGAGATATTTTTGTTGCTCTTCATGGTTCTTCTTGGAATTTTCCACATGTAAATTCCTGATAAAAGTTCATTTTGGCTGTGTTTGTGGCTGGTTTGCACTAAGCAAGTTTGACTTGGAGATTGCTGACATTTGTGGCTCAGAGGGGAAGAGCAAACAGCACTGAAAAGAAAAGCTCATGCATTGCAAAGCTGATTGATCTCCCAACTGTGGCTTAGCTTTACATTATTTTAATGGTTTGTATTCCTGCCTATCACTGCAGTTTTAGCAGGGTATTAATGCTGTCTGAGCTGGGTGGCTCAGGGAAGGGCTAAATTTAGGAGAAGTAAATAAGATAACCTCTTCCTTCCATTGATAAGTTCAATCCCTAATAAACTCTCAAATCACTTTCTGCTCTTTTCAGACTGACCACTTTATGTAGTTAGTGAAAAATTTAGTTTAGTTTCGTTTGTGGTGATTTGAAAAATCTGTGTATAGCTTTATTCTGGTTGGTTTCTAAACATTTCACACAGGGAAAGAGTGAAACATCATTTAAAATGTTCTGCAGAAAGCATGAAATCCTAGTACTGTGGGAGACTGCCCAAGCATTTACTTGTAAGTCATTGCTAAGAGGAGCTGGAATAGAAGGAAAAGTGACTGGTGAGTTTTAAATTCAGCATTGTAATACCCCACATAATTTATGTAAGTCAGCTTGAAGTGTTTGGCACTTTCTAAAAAATTTAGGAGCAGCTTCTGTTCTCCAGACAGAGCAACTAATGATCCTTTGTGGTGACTGACAGCTTTTCCAGGCTTTCACCAAAGAGAACAGGGTAATTATTGTCACAGTTTGCTGAGCAATGCTCCCACAACCTCCCAAGTCATGGACTGCCCCATTGATTCCCTCTTCCTAATAACTGTGTTGGGAAGAAACACAGCCCTCCTCCTGTGTGCTTTGGGGGACATGGGGAAGGTACAAAGCAAGAGAAGCATTCTGGAAGGTGGGAATGTGAAATAATTGTCTGAAAATTTGCACCGTGTTTCAGAATAGCAATCAACACTTTGTACAACATGGGCTGATGGAGGTAGATTGCTGCAGAGTGCTGAATGTCCCTGCAGACACTGATCCTCCTGAACACTTCCACTTCCCAGGATACGGAAATTTCGACATGCACAGATTGAAGCTCCAGCTTTCACAAGAGCCAGGCCCTCTAAGAAACCAAAGAATTCAGAGACAAATCGAGTCTTGGCAGCCCTAAGTGCTAACCCTCCCATCCTCAGGAACCACCAAACTGGAGCATGGAGTGAGGGGATTTGAAATGAATCCATTCCCCTGGCACACTGGCAGGGGAGCACAGCTACACATCTGAGGGGGAGCCCACCAGAGGTTCTCAGTCTCTGCAGCAGCTCAGAGGTGTATTAATTAATTTACTCTAGGCCATTTATAAAAGAGAAGACACATCTGAGCACTGAGCCCCAGTAGTCTCCAGTGAATGGTGTATACTTAATTTCCTATGGAAAAGGAGTCCAGCCCACAGAGTCACTGGCATTTCCATTTCCTCTGCAAACGTGAGCAAAGCACAGCAGGACAGCTGCTCACCGGAGCCTGTAAAACTGCTCTGCACTTTGAACCAGCCCAGAATGCTGTGGGGGTGACCATGACCCAGCTGGTCACTGGGGAAGCTTTCCCAGCTGGTGACATCTTTCTGAGGGTCAGTTTTGGGGTAACAGCTCTGCTGCAAGGAGCAGTCTGTGCTCTGAATAGTCAGACGAGCCGTGCAGAGTCACACAGGTGATTGCACCGGCAGGTGTGTGTCTACCTTTGATCCTTCCACTGATACATCTGTATTTTTTTGGAGATCAAGAGGAGGCTGCTGTACACATACCTGCCTGATTCCAAGAGAAAGGTCAGGAGCAGTTCCTCCTGTGCTTACCTCACTCTTTGGAACAGCTGCTGCCTCGCACACCTTGTGCACAGTTAATTCTTGTCAGGTTTTGGCCCTGCCCCTCCCTGCCCTGCCAGCGACACCTGGGCACTTGAGAGCTCCTTGGAGGCATTTGGAACTCCCCAGCATCCTCTCACAATCCCACTGGACTATTAATAATGTCCTGTACGATGTCAGCCATCCCAGTACATCCCCAGGTCTAAAATCAGCTGTAGGAGTAGGCAGCCTTTTCTCAGTCCCAACGAGGGCATTTTCCATTCCAATTCCATCCCTCACTGGCACTTTTGTGACATATTTATGTGTTTACACCTGTCTGTATATGCCCCACTGCCGTGGTATCATTTTGCTTTAAGCAGCTCACTGATTAATCTGTGTATTGAGGAGGTCAGAATGAGTGATTTGAAGGCTGGGATCCCAATTTCTCTGGTGTGTTGAAGAGTTTTGTCCAGTCAAAAAATATGTTTGTTACTTTCTACACTGCAAAGGAAGGAACTCTGTGGAATGATTGTGATGTTTTATTACTCTAGGTATATACTCTGACATCCTTTGGGTTCTCCCTCAAAGAGCTGGCTGATTCTCCCCTACTGAGAGAGCAAAGGCTGGGAGAATTGTATTGTTCAGCCTGAAAAAGAAAACATTTTGGGATGACCTCAGTGTGGCCTTGCAGAGCCTGAAGGGAGCCACAGGAAAGATGGAGAGAGACTCTTGGCAAGGGCCTGGAGTGATGGGATGAGGGACAATGGCTTCACACTGACACAGAGCAGGGTTAGATTGGATATTGGGAATAAATTGTTCTCTGTGAGGGTGCTGAGGCCCTGGCACAGGTTTCCCAGAGCAGCTGTGGCTGCCCCATCCCTGGCAGTGTTCCAGGCCAGGCTGGATGGGGCTCTGAGCAACCTGGGCCAGTGGAAGGTGTCCCTGCTCTGGCAGGGGTGGGACAGAGTGATCTTTAAGGTCTTTTCCAGGCCAGAGCATTCTGTGATTCTCACATCACTGATATTGGAGCAATCCATAAGAATTTCTCTTGCTTATTACTGACAAAGTAGGAGTACTGCCAGTGTTCCCTTTTGAAAAGAGCACAAACTGGAATACACAGAAATCAGCTGATATTTGCAAGGTCAGACAGATTGGGGTTTTTGTGTTGCACTGGATGGATCAGGGAAGTCCACCTGTAATGTTGTTTGAAAATTTTATCCATCCATGAAAAAGCATGAATTACAGGGAAATAAAAACAGTACCATCCTAGAGATAAAGCTGTAGTAGGGTTAATAATTTCCACAAAAACTGAAGTATTTCTTCATATTATTCACTGTGTAACTCTGAAAACTGCCCAAACTATAAAGAAATCTAAAGGTCACGTCCGTAGCTGAATAAATAGCTTGACTTGACTGAACCTGTGCTAATTTTATAAAAAGCAGAATATTTGCCCAGATCTTTGCACTTGCATATATTTTCCTCAGAAGTATTTTGCAAACAGAAGAATAGAAAGCTCCAGAAGTAAAACATGGTAGTGGATAATTTAAGCTGGTAAACTGTATGTTAGTTAATCTTTTCATTACTGTTTGTTAATAGCAGTAGGGCTAAGCAGCAAACTAAATTTGCAGCTGAATTTGGAGGGGATGCAAACAGCAGTGAGCAAAGAGAAATCCAATCTCTGCTGGGGAGACGGAGAAACAAAACATTGGCAGAAAATTACAAAATGAAAGCTGAAGTGGAAATTAAAAGCTCGTGTGCTGGGGAGATGTTGGTATTGAGCAGTGATATACAGAGGGGAAAAGAAGCTTATTAGGAATGAGCAACACAGGAATGATCTAAAACTTTGGAAAAGCACAGTATGTAATAAATGCAAATACCTGGAAGGGAATTGCTGCTTCTTGTAGCGCAGCAGTAAAGCTGGGAAAGCTGCTTGAAAGTTGGAAAGCATTGCCATGCAGAAAGAAAATCAGAAAAGAGAAGATAAAATGACTGAAAGGGTTGTAAAACTGACCTTTGAGGAAACTGCCTTGAAGGTGCAAGCATTTGCCTTGAGCTGGCAGAAAGGGCATGACAAAAAACCCAGGGCAAAGATCTGGGCAGTGTAAGCCTTGGGGAAAGGGAACATTCGCTTTAGGGTGGGGCAAAGGAGGGCAATCAGGAAAACTGGGATTAAGCTGGGGAAAGGGAAGTTAGGCCAATCATCAAAAGCAGTTTTCAAGCTCTGCAAGATGTTTGTAACAAACCCAAAGCCACACCAAAGAGGCCTGGGTTTCGTGTTTCCTCGCAGCACTGAAACTCCATTTAAGTCTTTTCTTGAAACAGTTTGAAGATCCATTAACCTTTCAAGTCAACCTGGACCTACTTTGGCTCAACCAGGGCTGATTAATTGTTTTGTATTAAAGTCAGGCAGTAGTTGCAGTTCCTCTTATTTTTGTCAGAGAGATGCTTTGAGGGCTTAAGTTGTCCATAATTAAAGCTGAGAGCAGCCGTCCAGATGAAACTCACTTCTTTCACTTCCCCACAATTCTGGGGGCTTCAAGCCTGGCCTCATAACAGATTGTCCTCATGGTTCTATTTAAAAATGCCAGAGGTGGATTTTGTTTAACTTGATAGCAGGAGGAGAAAGGGAAGCACCTCTCAGATTATCAGAATTTTGTCCCTCTCCTGCTAGGTTATAAAAGAGCAGCCTCCTGGAGATCCTGTGATGCTGGACAGTCTGACATGTTTTCACATTTACATTGCCACAGGACAACTCATTCTTTTAGGGAAAAAAAAACCCCAAAAACCAAACTCCCCCCTCCTCCCAAAAAATAAAAAACCCAACGNTTTACATTGCCACAGGAAAACTCATTCTTTTAGGGGAAAAAAAAACCCAAAAACCAAACTCATCCCTCCTCCCCCAAAAAAAACCCCAACCAAACAAAAGACCCCACAAAACCCAAACAATAACAAACAAAAAAAACCTCACAAACAAATGCCTGCAGAAAAAAGGAGAAGTTTTAAACCACCCTTTGTTAGGTTTTCTGATATTAGGAAGCTCAAAGGGAAAACTGTTTTCAGCTTTGACTTTCAATATGGGAATATTTTACAGGATTTTACATTGAAAGGAAAAGAGTTTCTGGTGGTTTTTTTGTTTCAGAAGCTGAAAACATCTGTCGTTTTTAACATCTGATTTTCTTTTTCTTTTGTGAAGTAAGGAAAACAGTGAAATCAAGCAAACAAACAGAATAAAGCAAAGTCTGCAAATTCAAAAGTGTTTGGGTCTTATTAGGAAAAATCTTGTATTCCTAAGCCTGATTCATGAGTGCAGACAGGACTTGCACCTACAAGGAAAAAGAAATACAGGGAATATAGGGAATGCTAGTTAGAAATGAAGTGGTCTTTTGTTTGGGTAGAATTAAAATAGGTCCTGAAGTTAACCTGAGATATTTCTGTTGTTAAAATTTTAAAAAAGGCATTTATTTATTTTTTTCTGAGAGCTCTGCAGTGACCCTGAACACAGATGTTTGCACTGAGGATGTAGAATCACTGAATCACAAAATTGTTAAGGTTGGAAAAGACCTTTAAGAGCGTTGAGTCCAGCTTGTGACTGACAACAACTTTGTCACCCAGCCCAGAGCACCGAGTGCCACATCTGGTCATTCCTTGGACACCTCCAGGGGTGGGGACTCCAAACCTCCCTGGGCAGCCCCTTCCAGTGTTCTGATGGTTTAGAAGGAGCAGTGCTGCTGCTCTGGAGTTTGTCCCAAGCACTGAGCCTTGCCAGGGAAGAGCCGCTTCATTTCACCCAGCAGTGCACCTGTGTTTGCTTTTCCAGAGCCCGTGACTCCGCGTTTCCCTGCGTCCACGCAGAAACACATCCACGGCCACTCCGTGAATCAAAGACTGCTCTCTGAATTCTCTCTCCCTATTCCTCAAAGGTTCACAACCCCCCAGATAAAAAAAAAATTCTTGTTAGGCTTGCAGGTGCAATGTATCTGATGCAGCGATCTTAAGAAAAGGACCCCAGGCCTGATCCAAATATTTTAAAACCACCGTAGGAACTCAGTGAAATCAGCTTTAATTGGACAAAACTTCTGTAGAATAAGAGAGGCAGGGAATGACAATGTGCCTAAATATAGCTGATGTTTGAACCTTATTTTAACATACACACAACATGCAACTGGATTGTTTCCATCAGAGCCATGGTGAGAAATTACCATTGCTGTGCATACATAATATCTTTTCCATGCCTTTTGCACAGGTGCAGTAGCTTGCTCACAAGCAGCTTAAAATGACGTTTTTAAACTGATTCTCGGAGAAAAAGGAGTCTTGTGTTTCTGATAGAACGCAAGTGTTTTGGTGGGGGGAAAAAGTTATAAGTTTTCTTCTTTGCAAAAGATGTCAGACTTTGAAAGGAGCTTTGTACAGAAAGAGCTCGTCTGTTCTGAGCAGTTAAATAAGCTTGTTAATAGGAGATATCACTTCTACCAACAGCTTTTCTCAGTGAAATCTTGAGGGCTCATCCAGAGCTGCTCCCAGGTGCAAAGTGAGACCCTTGAGCCCCTCTTATGGAGAAGAGCTCACAAATACAATGTGTGCCCATGACAGGCTTGTGATTTTCCCCATTGCATCTAAACCTTTCAAAAAACCATTGCCCATTCAGAGCAAAAAAGTCATCCTGCTAATTTGCATTAGTTTAGAGCAAATTGTTTACACATAGGCCTGTCCTGAGGGTAAGGACTGTTCTGGCAAATCCAGCTCCTCTGCATTTTTTTCCTGGTAGAAATCTGCCTGAAAAGGAACTTTGCTTGGGAGTCCCCCAGTTCATCGATGTGCATGTGGATAAAATTTCCTGTATGCAATTCTCCTCAAGATGTGGAAGTGTTCCAGTTTTAACTCTCAGTTCACACTTTGCCATGAGTTTGTCTATATTTGGGGATTCATGCTCAAGGCTGGTGAGAGTGTTCTGGTCCCAGTCTTGCAGAATGTCTGATTTTTAAGTTTGTGAGTCGCCCCGCTGCAGTGCAGACTGCTCAAACATTCAGCTTATGATTGAATGCTCTGCTAATTTCCACCCAAAATGTCCAATAATTTGCAAATTAGGATCTCTAGAAGCCTTTCCAAAGTCAGAACATGATTTCTATGTTCTCCCACTGTATTAATGTAAGCTCTGCACCTCTGCCAGGTCCAAAACTCATCTGAAAATGGCCTTGGTTTTTGGAAACCATGGTGGTGTTTCTTATCTTTCAATCCAGATGCCGTTTTGCTGTTGATACACAAAGCATTCCCTGCTCCCCCTTGCCAAAAATCCTTGAAAGGGGAATTTTAGAGCTGGGAGTATTTTAACACATGCTGCCTCTCACCAAGCATATGATCTCCAGATATTTGACAGAAAAGCAAAGTCTTAAACTGGGCACGGGAGGGAGGCAAATGAGATGTGCCACAGCTGGCCTTACCTCTCCTTATACAGTCAGTAACTTGTATGGCTTTTTAAAAAAATCCATTCTTACTGAAGAAACTCTGGTTGTGAAAAAGATTATAGAAGGGCAGGATTGAAGTAATTCTCAGGGTATGAGGACGAGGAATGGAAAGAATATTTTTTTCACAGGCTTCTGGTCACCTCTTTTCAGACGCACACTTTATACATTTCACAAAAGGATCCTACTCACATCTAACCACCCCAAAATTCACAGAATCACAGAGTCGCAGAGTGGTTTGGGTAGGAAGGGATCTTGAGGATCATCCAGTTCCAACTCCTCTGCTAACAGAGGGAAAGAGAGGGCTGCTGTTGTTTTACAGTTTGGAAAGTGAAACCTGGGCAAGTTGTGTGACTTTCCCTAAGTTATGCAATCCAAAGCTCTCATGGGAGGAAAATGGGACAGTGGCCTTCAGACCTTTCTCTTGTGAGGTCTGGGCTGGTCTAGGTCAGTTCTACACACTGGATTAGCCTCTTCCCTCAGCTTCTGCTCCCAACTCTGCTGGCCTTAACCAAAGCTGGCCAAAATCAGGAACAATTCCATGCCATATTTCTTCCTGCTGAAGCGGTAGAAAAGGGAAACAGTCCTTGCTCGAGTGAAGTCAGCAGTAACTGGGAAGCAAGCAGAGGAAAGGAAAAGATGTGGGAAGCATTGCCAAAGGTGTCTGTGCCTGGCTCATGCACAGCATCTCAGGTGCCTTGAGGAATTAAGAATAACTTGGAATGAGCTTTAAAAAAGGATCAGGCCAATGTAAGTCGGCTGTAACAGTTCAGTAGTTTTCCCCAGGAACCAGCAAAACAATCAAGGGAAGGATTTTTAATTCTGCACATAGGAAAAGCCTGGTCCTAGACTTCAATTTGCACAGTAGAAATCCCTGATTAAAAAGGAGCCAAACACTGTTGTGCTTCAGGAAGTAGGAGAATTAGGGATGCTTACTTTGGACGATGGTGTAACTTTACAGCCTATACGAGGGGAGATGCACAGCTGCATCTCCCCAGGAGCAGGGAACTGAATATATTGTGAGTCAGTCACAGTTCCTCCCTATCTTCCCTCCACCACCACTTGCACTCCCTTTGCTCTGCTACAAAAGTCAATTACTTCATCCTGATTTTTTTCTTCCCCCTTTTTTTTTCCTTTTTTTTTTTTTTCACCGAGCAGTTTACTCTCCCATGCTCCCAGCCAGCTCTTTTGGCGAGCGAGGAAGCAGAGTGGGGTGAAGCTTGGGCTCTCTGCACTTCTGTCATCTCAGCATCCCCTCTCCACCCACTTCCTCTCAGCAGGGAGTATTGGGTGAGCAGTCCCTGCTCCTCTGGCTGCAGGAAGAGTTGTTCTGAGCAAGCTGAGCTTGAAGAGCCATGGGAGCAAAGCTGGGGAAGAGGGGGGGACAATCCTCCCTCCCTTTCATATTCCTGTCTAGGTACCAGCACTGGCAGTGTGTGGTGAGCAGCAAGTGCATCCTGTGCAAATTCTGAGGTAAAGAAATGAGATAGGATATTGCTAGTGCTGGAAAACTGGGGAATATATTCCCTGAGACCTGTGAGGGACCTTCCTAACCTGCTCGCAGTCTGTTACCAGAAAATATGGAAAGGAGCCCACTGCAAAAACAAAACAAAGCAATCACATCCTTAGGAACTTTGGGGAGGCAAACATATGGGGGAACTTTTTACAGAAGGTGAGAGGTCAGTCAATATCTTGGGATAACTGCATGTAAAGGGGATAAAAAATTCTCAGGCCTTTTTAACAGTGAGAACACAAAGAGCTTTGCTGAGCTACACGCAGGAGTAAAGGGCTTTTTCAATGGAAAGCAGCTTTTCCCGTGGCTGGAATTGATGAGAAGCCTTCACATATTCAGGAGATATCTCCTGTGCCCTCCCAGGAAAAGACAAAACCACACACAAGCCTCTTTTCTGTCCTGTGCTCCCATCATCTCACCCTAAACCAGCATCTCCGGGCTAAGAGCACCTCAGTCCTCAGAAATTTCTTCCTTGACAGTGTCACGATGGCCTCTTTCTTGTCAGCATTTATGAGGGCACATTTGGGATTTCAAACCTCCAGGAGGGCTTTGATTGAGATACAGGTGAGTGGAAAGCAGAAGAGAGCCTGGCAGGGCAAGCCTGGGGGATTCAGGCTGTCTGGACCGTGGAAGTCAAGGAAATGGGCAAAAGTTGGGTTTGCAAGCAAAATTCTTTGCTAGAGTTATCCAGCAAAGATAAGACACGTATTTTTAGACTGCTAGAAATTAGGGAAAATTGAAAAGGACATTTATTCCCATTTTAAATTATTAAATGGTATTATGCTTGGAGACAGTTGTGTATATGCAACTTTTAAAAATTAAAGCTCGAGGCCAAACTCTGCTTTTGGTCACGCAGAAAGCAGGCGACTGCAGACTGAGTTGCATAAAACTGAGGTCATAATCTGGCATAAAGTCTGAGCTGGCTTGGTTTTCTCTTCAGCTAATGTCAGTACTGGTAAACTGTTATGAGGAAATCCAGTGGGGAATGGGTCAGGTGTTAATGCTCATAATCAGCATGATTCCAAATAAACTGGAGGAATTTAAGAAACAATTCAATGTCTTCTGCTTAAAAGTTGCTTGCATAGACTTAAAACACTCTGTCGACTTGAAATAACTCTGCAGGCTCGTGTGGTGCTGCTTCAGATTTGCCTGGATTGAGAAAATGTGACTATTTTTGGAAGACCCATCAGTGGCAGATCTCTAACAATATTGAAAAATGGAATATACAAATATCTGAACGACAAGCTGGTGAAACAAAATTATCTTCTTGTCCTCTTTTCTGTGCTCTATCACCAAGCTGGAGCTAAGATCAGCAGTTCACCAAATTCCTCCCTTTTCCTAAAATTTGGGAAAAACACCGAGCTTAGACTGTGAAGCTGGTTGTGCTGCTCTGCAGCTATGTGGAAGGAAATCCAGCATTACTGCAAGAAAGGAGACTCGTTTGTCTGCATTCTAACAGAGGAAATGCCTTTAGTGCAGGTATCACTCCACAAAAAAGTATTGTAACTTCATTACCTTCCTCCTAACCTGCAATTTTTGGCAGCGAAACCGAGAGTTTTATACATGGTGTAGAGACAATGAATGATCTCTCAATTTTCTGTCATTTATTTCTAAGTGAAGAGAAATTTTCATGCTATAGTCAGCTGTCAGGTTCATGATTTGAAATTGAAGTTCTGAATTAACATTCAATATTTTCCTCCAGGAGACAGAATCTGAGATGCCTAGCAGGGAGGCTGAGGAACAACTTGTTCAAGGACTATTTTGTACTGAAAAGTCTTCACTTATAAAACTCCTTGTGAAAACAGAAGAGAATACAAAAATAAAAAAGAAGGTTTTTAAACCATTACTATTGAGCCTAAAGAACATAGCCCTTGAAAATGGAACAAACTAAACCCCACAAACACCATCGTTAGGAAGGTGGAAAAAAGAATAAATAAAGCTCATCCTTTGGAGCACAGGCAGTGGTTGACTCCCCTGAACAAATACACAAATAAATAGGAATTGTATTCCTTTTGAAGCGTCCATGGTTGTAGATTTCCTTATGGAGTGCCCTGTCCTTTTCCTCCCTGCAAACATTCATGCTCCCTGCTTTAGTTGTAACGTGTTCCATATGTCACATCGCCTTTGTACGAAACAGTTCGGGCTCAGCTCTCCTTTCATCCCCCTGACCTAATTTTAAGGTCTTACTGCTGTGGAGGACTAATCTGGATCAGTTTGATCAGACCCTCCTACTTTATAAATGCCATTTAACACACCGCAACTTCTTTCCCCCCTTTTCCATAACAATAAACCCAACTGAGTTCTTTGTTAAGTGTTGCTCTTACAAACTCCCTTAAATTCAACCTCTAATTGAACAGTGCCTTCTGACTCAGTTCATTATTGTACTAGTTGCTTTCATTCAAGTGAATTTTTAAAGTAATGCAACACAGAAGCTTAATTATCTTCTTGTTTTACTGGTTGCAATTCTCTGGAGTAATTGCCAAGGAGGATTTGTTTTTACTACTTTTTTTTTTTTATGTTTTGCATACAATATAATTTTTTCCTGCTCAAGCACTTCTTTTGATCTTATTTCTTGGAATAAATTGCATTTAGTATCTTCACAAGCGTTTGTTTCTTTGGGTTTTTTTATGCCTTTCCATCAGTCTTCTGTGTATGAAATGTATGTGCTTAAATATAATCCAGATTGTTCAGTTCACTAATTCAAAAATTCTCACTCCTGGTGTTCTCTGTGCCTCACCTCTTTCTCTAACACTGGTTTAGACTGGGAGAAACTCCACTGCAGCTGATAAAGTGAAACTTGTGCAAACTAAGCACAACTGACAAAAGAAGGGCCACCTCTCTTTCTGATTCTGTTCTATCAATATTCACATTCTTCAAATATTCCAAACCATAACCCTGACTCAGTATCTTTTCAGTGGGTTAATCTGCTTGCTATCAGTTCAGTTTCTGTTTGTTCTCCTGGTGGGGAAAAAAAAAAAATCAAACCATTTTTAAAAGGATCACATAGAAAAGTTGCACCAGCTCAACCATGAAATTTAACTGAGCCTATATCAAAGAGGCACTGGTGTAAGGCAGAATCAGTCACAGACTGCAATATTAGGGAAAAATCCTCCACAGAAAGGGTTGTGAAGCATTGGAACAGATTACCCAGGGAAGTGGTAGAGTCACCACCCCGGAAGTGTTCAAAATCTATGTGGGTATGGCACTTGAGGACAGTTTGGTGGTGCCCATGGTGGTGCTGGGTTACCAGTTGGATTTGGTGATCTCAGAGGTCTTTTCCAACCTTATCAACTCTATGATTCTGTGATTCCATGCTTCCTCTTGCCTCTGACACAGCCACATGGGCAGAGGACTCTCTGAATCTGTCAGGGATGGATCTTCACTCTGTCAGTGTCTCTGCTTGTGGAAGGCAGCTCCATCTACCTACACACGATTGTGCCTGTGGTGGACTCAACCTGGCTAACACACTGTAGGCCCAGGCCAGATCTACACCAGTGTTTTTAATTTTGGTGGTTTTCTTGAATAAAAATCTCTGTCAGACAGGGGTTTACCTGTAAAATGGATACAGATGTGCTGCTGCAAAGTCCTTGTGTTGCACAGCTTATGCTTGGGAAAGGGCATGGCTCTGGTGGTGGTGAAATCCCTTTTCTTTCCATGTCTTGTCATCTCATTAGAGCTTTTTTGGCAGAGGTGACTGCCTGAATTTTGGCTCTAGACAAGCCCTTTTTTGTGATTTCGTGATTTGATATTTAGAGTATTTATGTCATGATATTTCCACCAGCTGAACGGTGCCCCAGTGATTCCTGTTTTGCAGGTGAAAATCTTTCTGCCAAACAGAGAAGCTGCCCTGCCTGAGGTGCACAGGAGGCCTGTGGTGTGACAGAGCTGGGCTGCAGAGAAGCTTCTGGGTTTGGACCTGCTGGTTCCTGCAGCAGCACACTTCCTTGAGTAGTACCAAAAATAAATTTTGTTTTGTGTTGTGACTTGTGGTTAGATTCTTCGGTTTCCTAAAAGATCAAACTGCAGCTGAAACTCCTGCAGCAGTTTGGATGTTCTTAAATTTTCATGCTGTGTGGATTGCCTGATACTGATGGCTCCAAGATTCCCTCCCTTGGCTGGACTTCCCTCAGAGGGAATGCACTTCCATCCTTTCTCTCTGGCCATCTGGTGAAAGTTAAACACCTTGAGATCCTCTCTCAGCAGTGGCCAAGTTAAAAGTTAATTCGGAGGGACTTAGAGGAAGACACACAGGCTGTGTCACCACATCAGACTCATGTACTACAGAAATTGCTGGGAATTGGGTGAGATGGGCTATGGAGACATGGAGAAACAGTTCTGGATTTTGCCCCATTATCTTTGTTGGAGCCTCTGGGTCTGTGCAGACACAACAGTTGTTTCATTCTCTCTGCCCCAGTTTCCACTGGTGTCTCCTCCAGCAAGAGCAACTATGCAAAAATGTCTCTTCCTCTCTACCACCTCTGCACAACAACTGACAGAAGAAAGAGGAGCTGCAAAACTTCGTTCTCCCCTTGACATGTTGTTAAGAAGGTACTTTCTTACTCCAGACAACTCCCTGAATATTTTAGCTCAGGTGGGCAAAGCAGGACAGGCTTTGAATGAAGACAATTGAGCCAAATTATCAGAGAGCAATTGCTCAACATCTCTACTACAGTTTGGTTTTTTTTTTTACATTTAGAGCCCTGCAAAGCTGAGGTGGTGTTATTTAAAGTGTACAGAGGAAATTGGTGTTACTTGTAATAGAATTTTTCTGCATGAAAGTGCTTTAAATCACTGAAGTTTGTCTCAGGTACAAAGAATCTAACTGGGGTTTGAACCACTATTTAAAATTGAGAAGAGGCACTCAAAAGCCGAGGGAATCACAAAGATTTAAAAGTTATGAATCTGGCAAGAACAAACATGAGTCAATGTCAAAAAGTTTACAAGCTGACTATCTGAAAATATTTTGGGTTCAGTACAACAGATCAAAACAGCTTATTTGACTTGAACTTTAAGGCAAATAAACAAACAAAAATATGTTTAGAAGCACAAATCATTTAATTGTTTGAAGTGAATGGCCTTTCCTTCCACATGGTTTGAATTTAATTGATTCCATTTTTCTGATTCAAAACCTTTTCAGGAATTTGGGAAGACTGGGATTTATAATGTGTTTATTACAAAGTGGGAATCTCATGTGATTTCTCTAGGAAGTCTATGACTTGAAGGATAATATCATTACAATGGAATTGTAAGATCTAACAATATTATTCACGGGATCTGAGGAACAAGGGTTTAAAGCCCTCGAAAGTCCATTTTCTCTGATGATCCAGGCCTCTGAATTTTGCCTAGAAGGCCAGATCTTCTGTAGTTTAGCAGCACTGAGCCATCCCACTGCTTTGTGTCGCAGTGAGGATCTGGCCCTAACCTGAAAATACTCCAATGCTTTGTGAAATGATATCATTCAGTGAAACAACAATGAACCTTGATTGTCAGCGTGTGTCACACAGGAGCTGGGTTTTGGTTTGATGCCAGTATACTTTTTCACCAGTTCTGAGACTGGCAACTTTATTTCTTCACGAGAAATTTAAAAAAAAAATCTCTCTTCTCCTCCCTGCTACCCATCTTTGTTCTTCTCCCAGCTGTCATCACTGTTTACAGTTTGAGCAAGTGAAAATATATATTTACAAGTACAGCTTACTGCTGTGTTTGCTGGTATAGACTGCCCGAGGGCGTATCTGGGAATCGAGCTCCCATCTCCATCCAGAAATACACCCCCTCCTGTCATCAGCCTTGCTTCTCCTTGCCCTGTTTTCTTGAGCTGGCTGTCCAATATTTTCTCTTGGATTCTGAGATTTCTGGGAGGAAGGCTGGTGCCTTGCTTCGTGCCGGATCCCGAGCACCAAGTGATGCTCCCGTCTCTCCCCGGCAGGGAAGGCCAACCCTCCTGTCCTTATCTGCTCAACCCTCCCGTCCTTATCTGCTCGGAGAACCTGCGGCCTGGATTAACTGAGGTCACGGAGCAGGAGAAGTGTCGTGGCTGCCCTGCAGCTGACTGCCTTCACCTGCTGGGGCTGTGTGTGAGAGCAGGCTCAGGAGAAGGTTTTATTTTCAGCTGCAGCCTGTGCTGCGGCCCTTCTCCCGGCTGGACACGCGCCCATCGGACAATCCCACAGCATCCTGGTTGCCTGCCAGCCCCAGATGCCAGAAGCATGTCCCCATTTCCTCTCCCCTTACACGAGGAATTCTGCAGGGTCTCGTTCACTACAACGCAGGAAAGTTGTGTCTCACACAGTTTGGGGGCAGTGAGGCCAGATCCTGACCAAGGCCTCCAGATGTTATTGCAATAGTAATTAAAAATACACCATAACTAAGGGAATGATGTACAATATGTTTAAAATTGTGCTTTTCAAACGTGTTTATAAAAATTTTGCCAACACCCACGGTCTTATCATATCACAATCAGCACCGTGCAGATTGAGTTTGTGCCATTCCAAGTGCTGGGCTATGAGTCCTGCTCAGACCAAACAAAAGCTGATGGTTCTTGGAAATTTTGCAGGATTTCTCTTTAGAGGTCAGCTACTCAGAAAGGAGTGTCTGGTGGTTAAGTCACTAACCTGTGTTCAGCTCCTAACTCCCCTGGGAATTGCCTTTATAAGTTTGGGAAAGATATTAAGGACTTGTTTATGCTGCTAAAATTAACTTCATTTATTTTTTTTTGTTCTGCAGCATTACTGATGAACATGTAGCTGCTACATGTTGCACCGGTAAAAACAAAACGTGTTCATTTTAGTCCAGGGTGAGTTAGCAGAAGTTGATTCAGTAGCACAGTTGAAAGATTTGTTTGTTTTGTAACTAGAATGCATTTAGTGGTTCTGAGGTAAAAGAAGAATGCAGCTTTTTTAAGCTACTTTTCTAAAGCTACCTGTAAAATGGGAATGAAAATAATTAATCCCAATGATATTATTGAGATCCTGTGGTTACTGTTAAAACTGAGAGGTTGTATTTGTGGTGGGAGCTGCTGTGGGAGATGAAGACAACTCTGTACCCAAGGTTCCCTGCATATATTCAAGTATGGGCAAGAATATATTTAGATATTTGTCTCAACTGCGCATTTCACTCATCTGTGTCACAACAACTAAAAATAAAAACGAGGGAAAACTGGGTTTTTGCTGGCCATTATTTCCCTAGCTGCAGAATATCTGTGATAAAGGTTTGCTTGAACATAGCTGCAAGTGATCTCCCATACACAGACCCGGGAGATTGATGCAGGCAGTGATCAAGTGCTCTGTGGGCAGGATGAACAGTGCTTGAGAAAGGTGTGCACCCGCTCAGCCCTCACCTCCAGGAGGATAGGAACACTGGGTTTTGCTGATGTTTTAGTAGATCATAGGATCACAGAACCATGGAATGGCCTGGGTTGGAAGACACCTTAAAGATCATCTCACTCCATTCCCCTGCCATGGGCAGGGACACCTTCCACTATCCCAGCTTGTTCAGAGCCCTGTCTAACCTGGCTTTCACATATTTTGGCTTGTCTATGTAAACCATGATAATGATTTTGCTAATAAAATCTATCCAGACACTAATTTTTGATCCCAGCTGCTTGTTTGTTTTTACATAAGGCCACACAGAATCAATTTCAGTTAAAAAAGTGACTCTCTTAATTCTCTGTAAGTGTTTACATGGCCATGTGTAACCATAGAAACCTTGTGTGCTGACTCACTTTGTTATCAGTGTGAAAATGTTTGGGGTGATCACAGTAATGAAGTTTTCTTGTGGATCTGCCCCTCCAGCATGTAAAACCTCACAGTGATGGCTTAGACAAGATTTTAGTTCAAGAAAGAACATAAATACATTCAGTTCCTTTCAGTGAATCCTCCCCTCCAGAAAAAAAGGGGGGAAACCATGATAGGAAATATTTCCGAACTCTGATAGAAGTGCTCACCCCCTCATCTGACAAAGGTGTTTTGCTGCTTTCAGGATGAATAACCAAAGAGCTCTCTAACACTCTGGGAAGTGACAAAGCCCCCATCCTTTGATGGCCTTAGAAAACGGCTCAACATTTTTAGACAGGATTGGTATTTGAGGAGAATTAATGGGATGAATGCATTTACCAGCTGGAAAAGTCCTGCTCCTACGTAGTCTGTCAAAGACGCAGCTTCCCTGGAATGTGGGATTGATAAAAAAGAGAACCCTGTTTTATATTCCCTGAACAGATAAATAGGAGCACCAAGGGATTTAGCACATGCAGTCTGTGAAGAATTACCTTTTGCTGATAATTTTGTTCTGCAAAAAATATGTCTCTTGGTTAGGGATGGAGTCACTGCAATGTTTCAGCAAGTCCTCTCCTCCCATTTTCACAATAATTCACACAGGAAAACGTGAAAATTGTATCTGGTTCCTGAAGTATGTTAGTGAAAAAAAAACTTATCACCCTAAAAATGGACATAGAGAAGCAAATTGTAATTATGAATAGTGTTAAGTAGTCATAGTTTCATTGATCCCAAAAGCAGACTGTCCTTGCTCTCCTGTCACATGGGTTACATGACATAATCAGAGCCCGTGATCCTGTGTTTTTCTCAATCTTTTATGACTTTTCTATCGGTCATTGGTTTGTAATTGACAACCAGAAACAAGAACCATCAAATAAATATCACTCAGAACAAAAATAATTCGAATAATGAGCCTGCATGCACTTCCTCAATATGATTTTAGATATTTTCATGCTTCTAAGCAAACAGCTGTGTATCCTGCATGCAGCACATTTCAGGACCAGTCCAGCTCCACAAGTTAGTGGGAGTCTGTCTGTCTGTCTCCTTTTGGAGAGATGGAATTGGGCTGATAAAGCTGTGAGAAACACTGGGGAAGCCTTTGGGAACACTTACTCAGAATTACTTAATGAGTCAGGATGAAAATACACAATCCCTCTGGCATTCCCTAATCCTTCGTGTTTTCAGTAATACTGAATGTTGAGATACTGGAGACTGGAATTTATTCCCTAAACTCACAAAACCCGCAGCAAGACCAAGCACCGGGAGCTCTCATCTCTTCACATCATTGATCTCAATGCTGTGTCAAGGACACCTAAATTCCTTGAGGTGAGGACTGAGATTTCTTGTGGTACTGCACCTTTTGCTCCCAGGGATGGCACCCGAGGTGGCACAGATCACCAGTCTGTGAACCTGAGCTACCAGTGTGAAAGGCCTTCTGCACCCTCAGGCTGAACTCTGACTTCTGGTCCTTCCAAATGCACAGCCTCACCTCATTCCTGCTTTGAAAGCTTGGGAGTGTGGATGAATCCAAAATCCTGACAGTCTGTAGATATATGAACAGACCTTCAACATCTTTTCCTTTCCTCTTTAAAGCACCTCTTTTTTTCCTCCAGCGTTAATGTACTCCAATATTTTTATTTTTATTTTTTAACCAGAATTCTCCCATGAAAATGGCAACTTTATGAGTGTTTGTCTGCTGCAGTGTCTGACTGGTGGCTGACCCACTTGGCACCCTCAAATTGTGCAGCAGGGACTTCTGAAATAACCAATCAGGGTCCCATTTGCTTGGCAGCCCCCGGTTGTGACTGAACCACGACAGTGTGGCATGGCAAGAAAAATGCTACTTTATATTTGAACCATCTGGGAGAAAGGACATGAATGAAAGTTTTCTTTAACAGGAAACACGTGAGTCGCTCCACACAGTTCATCTTTCAAAATAGTGCCCTGAGTAGGAAATCACAACCACTGTGCTTTGCAAGGCTCAAAGGAAATAAGAAGAGCTAAGATAAAATGAATTTAATTGAGAATGAGTAATGAAGGAACCCAATAAAAAATAAAAAATGTGGTTCTGCCATAATTTGATCAATTACCTATGTATAATATTTATATTTATATTTAGCAGTAAAGGACATCCATTCAAGTGCAAGCATTCATAAAAACTAGTAACATTTTCATTAATACCTATGGAAGCTTGTCTTCATATCAAGCATTACACTGCATAAGTGTAATTAAATGAATTTTAGCAACTTTATACTTCCTAATTTTTTTTTCTTTTTGGTCTGCGGCTATTTAGTAAACCAGCATCATTGCAACTGTTTCTTGTTTTTATAAACACAAAGCCAAACCCCTAGAGGTGAAACTCTTTCTTAGAAAGAATTTTACAGTATTAATTTTTACCTGAAAATTCAGTTTTCCAGGATTTACACTGTGTGCAGGGGTGGGTGGGCTCCTTTTTGTTGTTGTTACAGAGTGCATGGAAGAAGAGAGACATGGAGCTTTAAACTTCTGCTACACTCAGAAAGAAGAGAGGTGAAACAGATTTGATTGCCTGGATCCTATGTTTTCAAAGGCTTTCTTGCATTTCTAAATATTTGCTTTATCAACAGTGATTATCAATGTTTTGTTTAATTCCTGCTAGAAGTGATTGCAGGAGGCTGGGTGAAATGTGCCAAGGCTCCTGTTCTCACATCCCGGCTCTGGAATCAAATGGATATTTCACCTTCTAAGGTGATTCCACCTTACATTGTCACAGGCCACGGTGTGGTCTGTAGAAGTTTCTCTCAGTTTTGGCAAATCTTCAGCTTTCCCATCCAGTTTTGGGTGGGATATTTTGTTGCTGTTGTTGTTTTTTTTCACATTGCCTTCATTTGACTCCAGTTTGCACACCAATAAATTAGAAGCAGCCCATTTCGCCTCACAAATCCTAATAGCCATAAGGACTGTATTTAATGAAGTGACTCCCACCTCAGCAGAACGAGACTGCTTTGACTACATTACCATGATAATCAACAATTAAGTTGGCATTTGCCAGCCATAACCACAGATGTCTTCTTTGAAGTGTGGGAGAAACAGCACTAATGTCAAATGCCACGGTGTGGGAACACTTGGCATGCAACACCAGCACAAGGAAATGGAGCATTTGGCCGTGCTCCTGGAAGATACTGAGATGGAAGTGACATAAATATATAATTAGGAGAGTCCATACAAGCTCTGCACCTGCTTTGCTGTGAAGGTGTTGGGGAAATCACAGCTCTTTTCATTGTTCTTCAGCTCTTGTGCTGTGGAGGTATCTGAGACAAACACCGACTGATTTTAAATCCCTGACTCTGGTTTTAAGAAGGCTGCTGAGAGGCCCTGCTTTGACTTTGATCTCTATTTGTACAATAAGCAGAGCCACCCCAGCAATGCCTTTGAGCAAAGAACCACCTTTAAATCACAGTGCAGTAGTAGTGCTCATGTTTGGCTTGTGCACGTCTTGCTCAGTTCCAGTACAGTAAGTTCAATAGGCCTGGAGCTGAACTGCAGCACAGCCATTAATCAAAAACCCTATAAAATTGAGTTCCAGGAATTTATAAATGCATAATACAAATATGAGCTGTGGGATTTTTTTTCTGTAAACACTCCATCTCAGCGATGCTTCTTGTCTCCCCAAGCATTAGCCAGCATAGCTTGTGCTTGATTCCTATCTGCCTCAACATTTTACCTTGCTTTGAGCCTGCTTACCAGTTCACGGGCCTTGGGAAGGGGAGAGAGCAAGAAAATTGTCAGCATCCCAAAAGCTTGCCTATTTTTTAGCACAGGACGAGCAGGCCAATGACCCCTAGGTCTGTGATCAGTTGTTTGCCTAATTTCTGGAATAAGATGGACAGGGCTGGATCCCTCCTACCCACATGAAACATCAGAAGTTCAGTATAACCCCAAAATCCACCAAAATACTTGGGAATCTCTCCACTAACTTCATCTGGATTGGTCTATAGGGTTCTGACATGTTTGCTTTCAGAGTGGTCAGAAAAGAAATTGTACTTTTTGCTTTCTCTGGAGGCAGGTTCTCTCTGTGATTTCTTTTTGTATGAAAATTCTCCACTCCTCTCCTTCAGTCCTATTATGTGTTAAAGCTCCAGTTTTTGCGGTCACAGATGAAAGTCTGACACTGGCAAGTTTTTCCATTGGTCCAGCCTCCTTCTGAGACCACTTGACCTTCTGAAATGCTGCTGGGTGATTATTTTGGAGTGGGCTGAACATGGAGATCCCTTTTTTGCCTTCCAGGAGTGACCTGCAAAGGACTTTCCCAGTGAATTAATTTGTCTTCATGTACTCTGCAATGCTCTATTGTGCCTTATCCAGACTGTGATGGCATAAGCACATGTTGGTCTCTGACTAAAACATCTTGTCAAGGGGAGAGAGAAGTTTTCTTGTAGGTGTTTGGTTTTGGTTTTTTTTTTTAGTTTGCTTTTAGTTTGGCACGTAAGCACACCTCAGTAATTCATAAAGCACTGAAGATATTCATTGTAGCCCAAGTAAATGGAGCTGATGTTTAATTTTTCATTTTTTAAGTGCAGAACACAATACTGCACATGCAGCTAACAAGGCTCCCACCACTAGCATTTGGACTCCATTTTAAGCCTATAAATCACATGCTAAGTATAGTGCTTGTTTGGGTCTGTTAAATATTTCCTTCTCGTTTGTTCTTATCAGCATCCAGTAATGATATATACATATGTCATGCAAGACAGTAAATATGCAGACATTGCAAGGAAAAATTCAGTGCCATATCTCTGCTGATTAATGCATAAATGTTTGAAACTAGCATAAAAGCTCGGGCAGTGATAACCTATAGCAGAGCCCAGAGGAAAGAACACAGCAGATAAATGTGCTCCTACGAAAAGCAGCAAAACTCCTGTGCCACCCAGCCTCCATTTCAGGGACTCCAGACAATTGTGTTCCCTAGTCCTGTTCACTCCCAGGTGTATTTCACTCAGTCTGAGAGGCAGGAAATTGCATTTTCTTCTTTATTCTTCCGCCAGCTGCAAGCTAAACCCGTACTTGCAGGCTATAGCAACAAATACATTAAGTACAGGAATCTCCTGCCACTTTGCTCATCAGTCATTCGAACTCTCTCCTTCCATTTCTCATGGCTGTACCAGATGGAGGAGGAGCTTTGCCTTGTGAGGAGCAGCAGGTGAGGCTTTGCACGGTGCTGTTGGTTCCAGCACTGCCGAAAATGCAAAAATGAAGAGGAACCTCAAGTGCTTCAAGCTGGGGACAAAGCTGAATGGTGCAATTGGAAGTAAGAGATTCAGGAAGACATCAATGACCTGTTCAGCAAATGTGTCTTAGTTTTCCAGCCAAATCCTGTTACTGATGTAGTCTTGCTACAGAACGAGATCTGCACTTGTACCTCTCCTTCTAAGTGATTGTTTCATGAGGAGAAAATTAAGATATGAGCCAAAATCCTCCGTGAGCTCAAGTGGCCAGAACAGATTTTTATCCCTCTTAACGTGACAGTGCAGCAAGATAAGAATTGCTTGGCTGAAGGACCAGGCAGGCACAGGGTGTCCTTCTAACAGCAACAGGTTGCTTAGAAAACATGCAATTTTCATCACTGAGGCTGCTGAGAACAGGAAAAACAGACACGATCTCTTTATTTCCATTTATGATTCTATGTGATCTCTTTGACTGAATGTTTTACTCTATGAGATTCCCAGGGCTGCTGCAAGAGGAGAGGGAGGTGTGCCTCATGTACAAAAATGTATTTGTAAATTTACAGTCAGTAGATGAGAAAACTTGCACAGAAAGTCTGTGATACAGATTATTTCAAGTTCTGCATTAATGCCTATTTCTGAATTCATTGTCTTTGCAAACTCACTGGACAGCAAAAGATAACAGATCTTTAAAAAATCCCATCAAAACCTACCACCAAAACAACTGGCTTAAGTTTTTCCTAAACTTTTTTTCTCCCTTTGCTTATTTATGCCTCATTGTGTAAGAAAAACCCAGAATATGACACTGATTCTGTGCCCGTGCTGTGCATGGGCAGAAATCCAGGTTTGCCAGCCTGTCAGGGAATGCATTTAGCCCTGAGCCTGTCTGTCTCACTAAAATAGTTATTGAGATCTGGTAAACAAAATATGCAACGATGGTTTCCGAGCTTCCATGAATAATTCTGTGCAACCGCGTATAATTACGATTATCATAAATATCCTCTGCTTACATAACACCTCGGTGGATCTGCTGAATTCTCTGTGGCCTCTATACATTCAGTGCCACGAAATGCAAACCCTGCCTCTTCCTAAACACTCCTTGACAAACACACTGTGTGGAGGGAGATACCAGCCAGGAATATCCGAGCCTTGGGTTTGCGAGGGAAGAGCACGGAATCCTTTATGTCTGCACAAGATACATCGGTGTAAGAACAGCAAAAAGTCCGGTGAGAATCTCACCAATACTTCAAAATTCCTAGAAAACTGGAGTTGTCTTGGAAAGGTAAAACTGGGTTCGAGAATTAAGCACATTTTAAAAACACTCACAGGTAACAGCACGAACTGTAAGCACCCCCTCGTTACAGAGAGCCAGCTACTTCTCATAGAAGTCTAGCACATAGCAGGTGTTGAAAATGGAAATGCAATTTCCCAGCTAGGCAGACATCCAATATTTAT
Organism: Bombycilla garrulus; assembly: GCA_013400315.1. Taxonomy (NCBI): domain Eukaryota; kingdom Metazoa; phylum Chordata; class Aves; order Passeriformes; family Bombycillidae; genus Bombycilla; species Bombycilla garrulus. The sequence goes on along the minus strand of VXBU01004731.1, from coordinate 99,638 downwards.
GAGCCAAGTCTGTGGAAATAGCAAACTGCCAATAGGGACAGAATAATTTAGCAGAAAATCAAGCAAGTTTTCCACTTCAAGGGAATTTGTCATTCACCTTGTGTCCGATCCTACTCCTACCAATGAATGCATTGTCTGCTCTGCAGCCATCCTACAGGACACTAAAACAAAGAGATGAACATCCTGGTGGCTAGAGCTGATCACAGCTACAGCAGGTATTTGGCAGAGCTAAGTGATGTATGGCTGAGAAAAAGAAAAGAACTCACAAACACCTGACAGGGAACATCTGACTCACAAACACCTGACTTGCAGCAGCACCTCTCCCATTTCCTAGGCAAGGTTTGAAATCCAGATTAAATGTTGCATTCACATTTTGACAATGTCATAGAAACTTAGAAAGGTTTGGGTGGAAATCTTTCAGAAGCAACAAAAGCTGCCCTGAGATCTCTGGAGCAGGGAAATGTGACCCTTGCACTTTTGGACTGAGGTCAGAAGCAGAGCTGCAGAAATAGAATGGCTCTGGGGAAGCAGAGACACCTCCTGCCTAGTCAAAATTCAAGGTACTTGGATTTTCCCTGTAGTTATGAGAGGAAGAATTGATAATTGCGAGACAGAGGGATCTGCGCCTGTCAACACTCCTAACTCAAAAGTCAACTCCCAAATTTGCTTGAGAATTTCCTGTCTCCTTCTGATAAGGCTCCTGTCTCCTTTTGGCAGACTCTCTACACTGAACTGCCAAGCTGTGCATAACAAGCCACGTTTCATGGGTATTTGCACAAATTTGGAAACTGCTGGCACCACCACACATGGCCCAGATATCACTGGATCAATGCAGAGCATTACGGTGTGGGGAGCTGAATGAATATGTCAAAAATATTAAAATATTTAGTGAATTCCCCTTTTTCCTTCTGTCTGAAGCTCACTCTGTTACAAGACTGGGGAGGAGGCTGAGCTCTTGGAAAAAGAGGCCCTAAGAGGAAGAAGAGCTCAAAGCTGGGTCTCTGTTAGGGTGAAATTCAGCTTTGAGAACTAGTTTTAAGTGAATTATGACAGCCCTGCCACCACCCCAGTGTGTTTGTTATTCAGACAGACTTGCCAAATAACCTCCATGAAGTGACTGCTTTTTTTGAGCTGGAACTTATTCCTGGACAGTTTGTTGTAAGCACTTGGTCAGAGTCACAGCAAGACACTTTGGAGCCTGTTTTGGCAACCCTTCATCCTTTCTTTGAGCTCCTACCAGCTGCTGCCAGCAAAGATTCCGGCATCTTCAAAGACCTGCAGGGTCCCCTCTTGGAAAAGGGGAGCAGTTCTGCCACGTGTGACTTTTGGTCCTGATCACCTTTCTCCTTGCTTGGCTGGATATTCCAAAATGTCAGGACGTTCCACTGCTAAATGGGTGGAATGGGTTTGTCCCAATCTCTCCTAGACCATCCACTTTCAAGATGTCCCCATACAGCTACTTGTTTTTACAAATTTACAATAACCACCTCAGACTGAAGTCTAAAATTCCCTTAAAAGTGCATGAGCTTGAAGGAGTGATTATGGAAAGCAAACCAAAAAGGAGGACTGACCACTGGCAATTTTTTTTCTGTTAATGAAAAAATATTTCTGTTCTCTTAAACTGTACTTTATAAATTAATTTTTTAAAGCAGATGCATTACCTATAAGCTGAAATTACATAGGTCAACATAAAAGGAATTTTTATGTGTAAATAGAAATGTGGTTTGTATCAGTGTGTCCGCAAAATTTAATTGGGGTGTTTTGGAGACAGTGGCCAAAAGAGCTTTGCACCTGAACTATGAAAAATGAAGTTTGTTTCAACTGATATCCCTCAGAAATGTTCTGTTCATCTGAGGAAATCAGCTTATACCCCAAGAGCTGAATGTATAAATGGAAAAATATAAAGAAATCTACTTGTTCCCGTAAACAAAAGAAAGAGTGAATGAATGAGTGAGTGAATGAACGACTGAATGGATGTCAGAGGGCTGTGCTGGGGCTCAGCAATGTGTTACTAATGGGAGCCAGTGGAGGAGTATTTAAATGTGCAGTACCTGGGTTCTAGCAATGCATTACTAATTACAGCTCAGGGAATCTTCCTTAAAGCATTCATGCAAACTGGTTTGGGTGTGAATTCGTTATGACATGGACAGACACTGCCTGACAAATTCCCACCCTGAGATACTTGCAGAGTAAGGGTTCAGAATGAAAACACATATCCCAGTGAGTTGATCCTGGCAATTCAAACACTCATGGTAAAGTTGGTCTGATTATTTTTAAAGAATTTTACGGGGTTTTTCTGTGGTGAGCAGTAGCTGTTTGCCACCTGGTATCTTCAGCGCATGACTTGAAGATTCTCACCTGATAAAAAGGCAGAACCTTTTTCTTTGGGAGAAACCCCACATACCCGTGCCCAGGGAGAAGGGCTGCATTTTTCAGATGCACACCCTTCTACAACCAGGTGATGAAAGGAATTTACTCACTTAAAGCTCTCTGCGAGTGCAAGTTCCAGCTTGCTGTGGGTGAAAGAGCCTGAAAGCTTTGGTCCCACTCTTCTCCAATATCATGATTAGAGCTCTCAGGGACTGCTGATCCCTCTGAAACAGCTGGACTGATCAGCAAGTCAGAAAATTGCATTTCTTTTCCGGTATTGGGCCCTCACTATAAACCTTTGAGTTTGCTGGGTTCACAGAGGCACTGAGTAGGACTGTACAAACTGGGCTGTCAGCACTGGAGATCACAGGTTGACACTGTGAACAACTGCTTCCCTCACTGCAACATCCAATAAATAAAATTAAACTGGACAACAGATTGATTTTCCTTTTGAACTAGAAACAAAATTATCATCAAATTATTTCACGGCAAGTAACCATCGGAAGACACAAAAATAAAAAGAAATAAGATGTGTCTGCTCTTCCAGAATTCCCCAATATAGAGATAATCTGGTCTGGCTCCCAGTTGCTTCTAAATAAATGTTAAAAATTAGGTATGATAACAAAATAGATATAAAAATATTTGTTGGAATAGAAATATTCTTTAGCCATGCAGTTATTGCTTTAGAACTGGAGGTTGTTCAGCCTGGAGAAGAGAAGTGACTTCACTGTGACCTTCTAGAACCTGCAGGAGCCCAGAGGAAAGGGAGAGAGACTCTTGACAAGGGCCTGGAGTGACAGGACAAGGGGCAATGGCCTCACACTGACACAGAGCAGGGTTAGATTGGATATCAGGAAGGAATTTTTCGCTGTGAGGGTGGTGAGGCCCTGGCACAGGTTTCCCAGAGAAGCCTCATCCCTGGCAGTGTTCCAGGCCAGGCTGGATGGGCTGTGAACAACCTGGGATAGTGGAAGGTGTCCCTGCCCATGACAGGGGATTGGGACAGGAGGATCTTAAGGTCCCTTCCTTTCAACTTGCTTTAAATTCACATTTTAGGCTGTAGATTAAAGTTTGGGATTTCATTATTCTTGTGCAGTCTTTTTATTATTATTTTTACATGAAGGAAAACTTTTATTGCAAGGAAATTAGATATTGTCAAGAGCAAAAGAAGCAAGGCTGAAGAAATGTTGATGCAATTTTGATTACAAAGAAGGAATTCTGAGGTGAAGATACAACCATTGTAGTAAACCTGTACAAACATCTAGGAGGGAACATAGCAAGGGTCAGAGGTACTAAAGGTCTTCCATTAAATGAGAAGGCAAATAAACAAAACTGTTAAATCATCATCTGATTAAGTAGATGGAGATGCAGGGCACAAGTCTGATAAAGCAATTTTTTTTCTGTGCCTCTAAAGAGTTTTGGGAAAAAAAAAACCAACAAAAACCCAAACCTTGATTTTAACCATTAAAGATGGTTTCAATTTCAGTCTTTTTGAAAGAGGAATGCAGTGATGCCTTTTCCCTTAATTCCTTTTTTTTGTCTTAGTTCTGTGTAACCCTCACCGAGGCACAGTGCATTGTAGAAGGAGAAAAATGGGAAAAATAAGATCATATGTAAAGCATGAAGAGAAGAAAGATGATGATGAGAAAGGAGATGCCGAAGGTCCTGAAAGAGCCTAACCTTTCCTGAAGTCAAACAGAAGGGATTCAAACAAGGATCTGCCTTCTCACAAAAATAAGAATGCATTGAAAAAGGACATAAGCAGCAGGAATTGTGTCTTTTTTGTTTTGGGGGCTTGGTCAGAGGTCATGGATTTATTTCATTATCATGGTATCAGGAGAAGAAGAGCAAGACAGTGGTAAGGAAATTTTGAAAGGTATCAGCGTCATATAAAGATGGGAAAAAAAATTGGGATAAACCTTTTTTTACACAACATATTTGACTCTTTTACAGGAAATTTCAGGGGACCTTGTGGACCTCACCTATTCAGATGATGCTGAGGCACAGAGACATCAAACTGAAGGAAAAAAAAAAAGCAATACTACAAACTTCTGATTTATGTTTAGAGAGGAAGAAAAAAAAGGAAAAACTGCCAGGTTGCACAGTAGAAACAAAACAAATTGCATGTTTTGGAGGAAAAACAGAAGACAACCACAATTGACTGCGTTACCAACCACAAACCCATAGGAATATGCAGACACAGGAGATAATTTAGGACTACAGGCAAAATTTAACAAAAGGCAATCAGAGCCAACTTGTAAAAGAATCCTCAAGGACTGCATTATGCGTGGAAAAACAGTACCAGTTCATGCAGCTCCAGTTTTTGGAAAGATGAGTTTTTCAAAAGAGAAGCAAAATTACTCTGCAAATGATGGCAAAATAAGGCTGAGGGCATTTACCGAGAAACTCAGTGTGTGTGCATGTCTGAAGAAAAGAAATATTGATTGAAACTGTTGGATAACTTTATATACACATATATAAATATATTCATGTATGAGAGTCACAGAACCACAGAATGGTTTGAGGTGGAAGGAATCTTAAAAATCATCTCATTCACCCCCCCTGCCACAGGCAGGGACACCTTCCACTGTCCCAGGTTGCTCAGAGCCCCATCCAGCCTGGCCTGGAACACTGCCAGGGATGGGGCAGCCACAGCTGCTCTGGGAAACCTGTGCCAGGGCCTCAGCACCCTCACAGGGAACAATTCCTTCCTGATATCCAACCTAAATTTTCCTTTTCAGTGTGAAACCACTCCCCCTCGTCCAGTCAGTCCAGGTTCCCTGTTTGTATTTTTCAGGCGCTGTTTTATCAGTCTCATTAGTATGCAGATGGGAAATTATTTGCTCAAATGTCCTTCAGCAGAAAGCTTAAAGCAGGAATAGCCACTTGCATAACAATAAGATTAAAACCAAAGGTGCTGTGAATTCTCATCAAGGAAATGTAAATAAAACATAATTAAAAGCAGTAAATCTACTCAGAAAAAGAACAAGACATCTTCAGCCTTGTTCTGTGCACATATATATGCCCACATATATACATGTACACCTATATAATACATATATATATAAAATTATATTTATACACATAATTTCCTATATTTAAAACAAAAAAGTCAGTGATCCAGACACTCTCCAGAGACCGAACAGCACTATAATGATTTTTGTGCTTCTTATTTCCCACCCAATGGTGCTGAATTTCCATTTCAAACGGTTATAAGAACAAGGTCCAAATTACCTATATAAAAATTCAATTTAGCTCAATATTAAAAGGTTATGACAGAGCTAATGGACTTTTAGTGGAATCCAGGCTGAAGTGTTCAGTGGAAGGTAGGAAAGACCAAGGCAGACAATTTCCTGTGGCATAAGAAATAAAACTTCAAATTAATTTCTTTCCCTTTTCTGTTCAGAAGTGGAGTTTTCAGGATAGTTGAACAATTAGGTGACAAAAAGATACAGAAATAATGGCTTTGCAATATCATTTATCTTTAGTGTAATTCAGCCCTTGTTGAGACAAGGTTTTGATGTTGACAATTGACAAAGCTGGGCTGGTGATGAACAAACTTGACACCTGGCTCTTTTCATACTGCTCCTTCAGTCTTTCCAGATGGCAGAGTTTACTTCTGTTCCCATCTGTTCCTTTTCAGTTAGGAAAAGGGAGGAAAACCCAAAATTGCTAAAACGTTTTATGGCTTTTAGAAGTATCTTTGAGGTTCTTTTCAAGTCCTTTGCTCTGGACCGCATTCCTGCGGAAGGCTGGCGATGGCACCTACGATTATTTGCCTCAGATCAAAGGTAGGACGCCAAGTTTCATTTTTCAGATTTGGTCTGACAGAATTCATCTGGATGAGAATTTCATGGATGGAAAAAGTGAAAGAGCTGGAGTCACCTCACCAACATCTTCTTGCAAAAAGAGAGGAGAAAACAAGCAAGGAAGCAAACAAACAAGCAAGAGCAGCGTCAGACTGTGATTAGATAATTTTTGACAGGTCCGAGCAGAATTTTGGAGAAAGCTTTGCTAGTTCAGATTTGGAAAACTGTTCCTACGCTAAGAAAACTTTTTGGGGTTTTTTTGTGCAGAAATAACCACATATCCCTGGCTACTGGCAAAAGTTTCTCTGTTGAGTTCAAGGTCTTGACTCTGGTCTAAATTTTCACTGCCTCAACATGAACTTATTCCCTGGGGGGCCATTAGGCTTCTTCCATGTAAGTGGGGTCAGAATTAGGCCTCTGTTAAGTTAGTTATCTCCAGAGCTATCCACTGCCTGTTCAAGAATATTCAGCAAAAGGAAAATAGAAGTTGATGGAGGGAAAAAGATGGAAAAAACCCAAAGTGAAATCCATCAACAGAAATCTGCCAGGTAACCAGGAAATAATTGTGGATGCTTCTTTGTATAAGAATATGTATGACTATGTATATAGTCTATAAGTTTCCATATATTGCTAAAAAAATAGGTAATCAGGACAAATATCAGAAAGCAATCAGAATAAACAAATGTCCCTAAATAGCCATAAATATTTAGGGTGTTAGTGAATAAAAATGAAGATAATATAATTTATGGACCTGGCTGAAGGAAGATTGTGATGCCCGTGTGTACTCTGCTCTGGTAAGACCCCACCTGGAATATTGCATCCAGTTCTGGTGTCCCTGACAGAAAAAGGACATGGAATTGTTGGAGCAAGTCCAGAGGAGGACACAAAGTTGATCAGAGGACTGGAGCACCTCCCCTATGGAAACAGGCTGGGAAAGCTGAGACTGTTCAGCCTGGGAGGAGAAAGGTGTGGAGACCTCAGAGCACTTTCCAAGTATCTGAAGGGGATACAGGGAAGCTGGAGAGGGACTTTTCATCAGGAACTGTAGCGACAAGACAAGGGAGAATGGCTTCAAACTGAAAAGGGAAATTTAGGTTAGATATTAGAAAGAAATTCTCCCCTGTGAGGGTGCTGAGGCCCTGGCACAGGTTTCCCAGAGCAGCTGTGGCTGCCCCATCCCTGGCAGTGTTCCAGGCCAGGCTGGATGGGGTTGGAGCAACCTGGGATAGTGGAAGGTGTCCCTGCCCATGGCAGGAGGTGGAACTGGATGATTTTTCAGGTCCCTTCCAACCTAAGCCATTCTGTGATTCCTGTAGAGGACCGGGAAGATTTCTGATTCCAGCCATCCTAAAGTATCACATTGTCCTGGAGGAGCTGGAAAAAGGCTGTAGTTCATGTGCCCCAGCAAGAGCCTGAATACCTGAGGGAGCCTCGGGGTGTTTGCATCAACCTGGTGGAGCAAGGTCCTGTCCTCTGTGCTCACTCTGCAGGTGCTGGCTCACAAACTGCTGTCTCTGTTGCTCCATCAGAGCTACTCTACACAGCAGGACGTCTTAGCACCAGCCTGCAGGGTGGCTTTGGGCAATTTGTCCCTGGAGAGTTTTGCACTGCCATCCAAGCAGAAATAAGGTTGCTTATCCTGGTAGTTTTGCTTATAGGTTGGAGGATCTGGAGACTCTCCATGAGGGAAGGTGCAGGCCTGGTAATTTGTGTGGAGTTACCTCCAGGAACACTGTTCAGGTTGCTGCCAGGCTACAAACACACCCATCATCTTGAGGAGATGGTACCGAGCTTTTCACAGAACCACAGAATTACTGAGGTTGGAAAAAACCTCCCAGATCTTCGAGTCCAATCTGTGACTGATCTCCACCTCATCACCCAGCCCAGAGCACTGAGGGACAGGTCCAGCAGTCCCTTGGAGATCTCCAGGGACGGGGATTCACTACCTTTCTGAGCAGCCCCTTCCAATGCTTGACCACCCTTTCTATAATGAAATCACTCCTCATGTCCAACCTGAACCTCTCCTGGCACAACTTGAGACCATTTCCTCCTGTCCTGTCCCTGTTCCCTGTGAGCAGAGCCCGATCCCCCCCAGCTGTCCCCTCCTGTCAGAGTTGTGCAGAGCCAGAAGGTTCCCCTGAGCCTCCTTTTGTCCAGGCTGAGCCCCCCCAGCTCCCTCAGCCCCTCATGCTGCTCCAGACCCTTCCCCAGCTCCGTTCCCTTCCCTGGACACGCTCCAGCCCCTCAATGTCTTTCTTGCAGTGAGGGGCCCAAAACCGGGCCCAGGACTCAAGGTGTGGCCTCACCAGTGCAACCTCTCTTTTGAAAAAGAGCCGTTCCCCAAGAACAGGTTATTTATTAAAGATATTTCTGTTACTTTCAACAACGACTCATTTTATTTTCATTTCTTCCTCAAAGAATGCCATCTCGAAAAGGTAACCGCTAGAATTTAACTAAAGAAAAAATAAAATTGAAGCCAAACCGCTCGTCTAAAATGGTCTCTTGCCAGCTGTCCTACTGCCACCCAGGGCTGTGTTGCTGCTAACAACTTGCCCATGGGAAAGCATTCAATGCTGTAGTAATGAATGGCACTCAAGCTGGATGGGGGATGGTATGAAAATTTTAAGTGGAGTGGTGGAAGCCCAGTCACTTGATGAATTTAAAATTAGACATGACAGAGCTTTGAAGAATATTCTATCTGGCTGGCTTGGATCTTAGAGACACAGACCGTATTAGGAGATATTAGACTGTCCTAGAGATGGATTTTGTTGGTTTTAATTCTCCAGTCCTGAGGAATTTCTCTTCGCCTCCTAAGCCCAAGAGTCCCCTGTGAGGCAGAAGCATCATTCCCTTGTTTTCTCCATATTAATTTGCTTTACTCTTTGTCCTTGTTGCTCCAAGCACCAGTTCCCTGGTCTGTGGATGGAACTTTGGTGTCCGCAGAGACTTGGTTGAGATTTATTAGAACAAGCAGGGAATGCTTGGTTTCTGAGGAACTAACAGATTCCAAAAAAAAAAAAAGTATTTGTTGCAATTTTTCCAATCAAAATACCACTTATCTAATATAGGCATATTCTCTTCCCTTCTGTGATTTCTATGGCTCAACATACTAAAATGCTTTGGATGTGCATTCATGGTTTAAAAAATCCCCAAAAACAAACCTCAAGGCACAAATTCAGAGTTGCAGCCTCACAAATTTTATTCGATTTGCCTGGGTGCAACTGAGAGCAGATTTTGACCTTCAGCCAGGTGGGTTTCCATGTCTTCCCTAATCCTGTGTAAATCCCAAATGCATTGGGATCAGTGGAAGTGCTGGTGTCAAACCAGAGTCAGGAAAGGTACAGTCTGAACCAGAGGTGCAAAGAAGGATTGAGGTAAATAAATGAACTCACCAGAGGACAACTAAACCAATAAGATTTGTTTAATGGTGGTTCAAAAAACAGAGGAAGATGAAAATTGATCAGATTTTATTTCAGAGGAATGAGGCAAATGGGAACCTCTGACCAAAATAAAAAAAACAACCAAACAAAAAAAAAAAAAAAAAAAAAAAAAAAAAACCCAGAAAGATTTCTTACTAGATGAAGGACAGGAAGAAAAAAAATCACTGGACTTTAAAAAACATTTCTGTTTCCCCAAAACTCAAACTTTTCCAAGTGAGACCACTCCCTGTCCTTCCTAGCAGATGTGAAAAGCAGCTTTAGCTTCCCAGGGCAAGATTTAAGTCCGTGAAGCTTTTGTTTATTTTTGTTTTGTTTTGGTAAAACAACAACAACAACTTCCCAAACTCATCTTGCAGTAGTATTTAGATTGTTTTTCTTTTCTCAGAGCTTGTGATGGTTTGTCTTTCGACAGAAAAACTAAACATATTTTCTGAGTGTTTTAGACTTAAAAAGGGCAGTTTGAACAGCAAGGGAACACAGAAAGGGAGTTTGAACACAGACGTTTTCTCTGAGCAGAAAAAAAATATCTGCCCAGATTAATTAATGAATACATTTTGTATGAATAAATGAATACTTTGTTCTAAGTACATCAAGAGCACATCTAGGAAGAAAAATATATTGAGGCAGTATTTCCTAAAGGTGTCCCTAAATTATGAGATGGTTTTCATCTCTCTCATAAAGAGTTTTACTCTGTAAAAATAATAAAACCATAGAATGGTTTGGGTTGGAAGTGACCTCAAAAATCATCTCTGTCTGAAAGCATTAAACAGTGAAGCTGAAAAAAAATTAAATGGGAGAAGGAATGGGTAGATGGATAGAAAGAATGGAAAGGATAGAAAAATTGCTGTGTAGAAGTACAGAGATTTGTCAGAAAAATGGGCAGAAAATAAGAGATTCAGAAGAGAAAAGCCTAAGATAATATGTCTAGGAAAAATCAATTCAGAGCAACTGTATTAAATGTTAGGGAGGAAGTTGGAAAGGTATAATACTGAAAATTAGCTAGCCATGATTTAAACAAGGAATTAGTGCTGGATTTATTAGATAGAAGTTCTTTTTCAGTAGAAGGGAGACACAAAAGAGAAAAATAGTGAGTGCAGAAAGTCAGTGTAATTGCAGAATGCAGGCAAAAGGAAAGAGGAAAGAGTTCTCCTGGTTTTGGAACATCAATTTTATTCATGAATGCTCTAGTGACACAAGTTGGATGAAATTGAGGGAAGTCAGAAAATTGAAAAAACATAATTAAGAAATTGAGGAATATGCATAGAGGAAAAAATCGTATTAACTCTGCAAGTAAAGAATGGGCTTAAACAAAGGACAGCCTAAGTCAAACATATGAGGGATATCTCTAGCAAACACTTACAAAGGAGGAAGGTTGGTCAAGATGTTAAGGGATCTAAGTGGGATAACAGGCAAATATGGATAAACAGCAAAGAAAACCATCCTTTTAGGAAGATTTTATTTTAAAATGTTATGGCATTATCTGCATCATCTGTTTGGAAAGCCAGTCATGTAAAATCTGACTGTGCAAATTGTTTGAGAAATGTGTGGAGGAAATAGTTTTACCTCTCACAGGAGCTGACAACATGGAAGTGGGTAAATATTTTCCAACTTTTGAATGGACTAATCCAGGAAAGACCCCTCAGCATCTGAAATTACGTGTCCCTCTTAACAATTCTGGTTTGGTCTCTATCAGATTGGAGGTCTATATTTGACACCTAAAAGTCCAGATATCTCATCTTGGTTTGGATCAGAAACCAAATACAGCCCAAATTCCATCTCTGGAGGGCACAGAAGCTGATTTTGTTCTTGCAGTGTGTCTGTGTCCATCTCCTGGGTGAGGCAGAAGTCACAGGAGAGGATGCTGGTTTTAATCTCATCTAACCACAGAGCTTCTCAAAAGAAGTGGTTAGGCTTAAATTTCACATTCACAACCTGAATTCATGTAGAGTACAAAGTACTTCTTCCTTCTGCAGCTCTACAGTTCCCTGCGAGTTACCTCTGACTGTATCGATTCAGGCTTTTGGCAAATGTGGTGGAATTTTTTGTAAGGCATTGCCTAGAAATTTGTATTTTTGAATTAGATTCTCACATGCTAACTCAGCTAATGTAATATAGAACATGTAAAATCTGTAGCAGGGTCAGACTCACAATACAGGAATTTATTGCTGGAAGGTGTGAAAGAGCAACTGAGAAGAAACACGTTTATTGCTGTGGTTCCATTATGGGCAACATGCACATTGGAAGCACAGGAAACACTGGAGGAGTGCTGCAAATCTTACCCTGTGGGCTGCAATCCTTCCAGAGTGTTTTCATCACCTCTGGTGCAGGTTTTTGAGCAGATAACCCAAGTGGACTTTGCTCCGCAGGATCTGCGCATTTTCACGGCTAAGCCAGCAGTGACTCCCTCTGAAGTCGCAGGCAGAGTGGCTATGAGTCACGCTGTGCCTGATGGAAACGTGCAATACCCTGCCATCCTTCCCATGTGCATCAAAATGCAACCAGCAGGCTCCTTCTCCGAGCCCGAGGTGACAACCAGCAAACTCTGTTTCCACACGCACAGATACACAGAGCTTTCCCCCACGCGGCAGCGTCCTGGCTCGCGCGCAGCCTCGTCACACGTTCCCTCAGGTGGGAATTCCACACACACACCGAGCTGGGAAAGACCCTTCCTCGTGTGTGGGAAGAGGTGGAGAGGAGATGGAGGCAGGGAAAGATCAGAGAGGGAGGAGTATGTGGTCCTGATCTGATCTCTCAAGTGCTTGCTGCCCTGAAGGAAAGGGCCACCTTTCCCGGCTTGCTTGTACCATGTGAAGGAGAGAAGGAGTCTCTGAACCAAACTGGGTGCTTGCGTGAGGATTTTTTAGTTCCTTGGGAAGTCTAATCTCCCTTCCTGCAGAGGACTCCCCTTCCGCTATGGACTTAAGGCTCATGGTACAATCAGGAACATAGCTGTGGATGTTCCCTCTAGCACTCATTGCAAAACCTCGAAACTACTCCCCATCCACCCTGAGCGCTTCTCTCTTCACACTCACATCCCATCTGTCCCCTCAGAAAGGACTGATCCCCGCATCCCCCACTGGCAGATGCACCAAGAGTCTCCCACACAGCAGCAGCTGCCACCCCCTCCGTCATCCCTTCCCACTGGCCACTCCTGGACGCCACCAGGAGACGCACACACGTGGCCAGGCAAGCATCTGCACGGACACCCAGATGTTCCAGCCCCTTGCAAGCAGATTTCTCTGGCTGTGTCATGGCTGCAAAGTGTCCAGGCAGGCACAAATGCCCCACACTCTCTGCACTGAGCACAGCTCGTTCCCTCTTGCTGTGTTCCCTGCAACAATCCATTGATCCCTTTCTCTTTTCTCAGCCAGCTGACAGGTTGATGCCACCGTTTGATTTTTAATTTCCTAGTGGGGGGAGCAGAGTGGTCAGAGGCCAGGGGAGCACTGCTGGCAGTGGGCTGAGCAGGCTGTGGTGTGTGTGGTTCCAGCCCTGCTGAATCCCAGTGTCTGAGACCGCATCTCCCCCTCATGGACAACTGCTTCACCATCCCCTCCACCCGCAGCCTGCCATGGTGGGAAGGTCACTCCCACCACAGAAGAAAGGTGCTTCCCACAGACTGCAAGAACTGCCAGGAAAAATTATTCAACTGGAGAGCTTGACCTGGACTCTGCAGTGGGAAACCAGCATAAAAAACCAGGACAATACAACACAACAGGTTCCCAACACAACCTATGGCTGCATGAACACTAATTGCTTATCATTTCACAGGCTGCTTGTTTCATTTTATTGTAGGAATTTATCCTTGCAATGAACAGAAAAGGGATCTATGAACTGTGGGACTGATGTTATTTAAGGTCTGGGCTCAGAGGCTTCAACCTTTAAGTTTAAAGGTTCTGTGTGATCAGACTGACTTCTTCCAGGGCAAGTCCCACAGGATTACTCGCAATCTTCTCACCAGCTATGGGTGGAAACAAGCACTTTCCTACTCAGTGTAGAAGAACCCATAGTCCTAGGCAAGCCAAGCAACTTCAAGATCTTTTTAGATCAGATTTGAAGAACAGCTGTTGTCAATAAATGCAATTGTTTTGAAGGGAAATACGTTCCTAGTGCCTCTCTCTGACACCCAAGAAGTATCCTATGTTTTCAACCCTCAACCAACTGCACATTACTCCAGCAATGCTTCAAGCCATGGAGAAAGGCAATGCTTTGTCCTTCTGTGTGCTTCAGCCCAATGCTTGTTCGTCCAAGAGCCTGGCTAACTTGTCGCAGAGAAACCTCTCTGTCCTTTTGTGCCACAGCAGTTTTAATGTGTGAATATCAGGTGCGTTGGTATGCTTTGAATGAAGCTGGTTTAAATGTTGTAGTTAAATCTACTGGGATTTTCTAAGCATTATTCAACAGTTCCTCACAAAAAGCCTGCAGAAAACCTCTAGAGGAGATCCTGCCTGCTGTGCAAGTCATGCAGAAGGCAGGTACATCTAGAGCACGTCGGGTCCTATCGCTACCCACGCACCAAGCCATTTTCCCAGTTAGTCATCCTTTCCTACCCTCCTTCTCAATGCAAACATTGCTTTCCTAGCACTCACGAAACTCACCCCTGGTGCTGGCCTTACGTAAGCGATTTCGACATGGAGAGCCGTGCCACGAACGCAGTGGACACGTGATGCTCCACTCAGGCTCTGGTAGCCACCCTGCACATCAGCACGGCCTCCTGGGCGTCTCTTTGGGACTTCCACACAAGCCTGCATTCCTTGCAGCAACCCAGGGCTCTTACACATCCCTGAAGGGTTTCAACTTCTTCCTGGATTGTCCTCATCACCTGCAACTCTGCCATCCCATAAACACAGCACCCACTGAACATATTCACCCCTGGCCCTCACACAGAAACAGCGTTCTGTGTGTCCACGTACCTATCACCGAGATATCACCAAGATGTGTGTGGATCTACCTGTGCCCTCGCACTGAACTCCCAATCTGCTCTCCTGGTGCACTGCATGCACCTGGGGCCTCGTGCACACTTAGCCTCCCTCGCAGCGAGAGGCAGATAACAACAGATGGCTTAAGCCATCATAAACTTTTTCTCGCTCCTCATCCCTCTTCCTTCCCCCATAAGCGGTTTTCCTTCTCCCGGGCCCCACACCCAGCTCTGCAATCCTCACCTGTACTTCCCTCATTTCCTTTGAGCATGCTGTGTGCACAAATCTGTTTTATCAGACACAACTTTTCCCTCCCTTCACCTTCCCTTGCACGGCCCTTGCAAGCAGGCACAGCGTGACAGGTCCTTCCTCGCTCCCACACCGCTGCGTGTCAGCCCACGCTGAGCTCCTCACCCCTTGTAACAGGAACTGTCATTCCCATCCACTTCCGCCTCGTGCCCTACAGCTCCCAACTCCACTCTCCTCCCCACACACTTCACACTTTACTTTTGACCTTAGCACAGCCATGTGGCTTATACGGCCCTCCAGGTAGTTTTTCCTCCCATTCCTTCTCCTCCCACCCCTTTATATCTTTAGTCATTTCTCCACCAGCACATTTGTTCCATTCCCTCTTGCTGTTTCGCTCAGCCAGTACCTACCACAGAGATATAAACACATTTGTTATGTCTGTTGCAACAGAAAATCGCTCCTTTCTGTTTGTGTATGTTCTCCTCCTCCCACAGTCTTCCCATTATTCCTTACTTGCCTTTCCTTGCCCCAACTGCCTCCCCTGTAACTTATTGCCTGTTCTTTCCCTGCATTGCTCCTACTCCACAGGGAAGAGGCATCCCCTGTTCTGCTGAGCAAACCACTGCACCTTTGCACCACTCCCTCTCTTTTCCTCCTAAGAAACACACCCCCAAATTTCCCTTCCCTCTCTGCTCTCTCGCCCTGTATCTCCTCTAAACCACCTCCTTCCTAGGCATTACAGAAAACATAGCTCTTCATTTCATCCTCATTCATGCCTCCTACATTCCTTAGTTCTTCCTCATTCTCGTGCTTCTCAACACCTGCCATGGCTTTATATCCTCATCGCAGTTCATCCTGCCCCTGTGATTTCCACTCTCTTGAATTTCCTTACTCGACTTTCCCGTGGCTTTTCCACCAGTCCTGTCTCTCCCTTGCAGGCAGGCAGCACACTCCAGCAGGTTTCCAGCCTCCTCTGAAATATCTCTAATCAGTCACCCCTTCACATATTTACAGGACCCCTTTCCTCTCACCACACCCTATCTCCATCCAGCTCGTTTTTCTCTCTGCGTTCCTGTTCTCGGCACATGTTTCCATCACCATGCAAGCCTTGCCTTTCATACTCTGATACCTTCCTGGTAAATACATCCCCGTATCTATTTCTCCACAGAATCAAAGGTGTCTCCTTCTGACGCCCCCCACAAGCATCATGTAGCTGATTATTTTCCATACCTTTCTCCAAATAGCTAATAGTTCACATTTTAACTCCTCCTCCAAACATCCTTTGTGCTTTCACCTTTCTCCCTCCACTCCCACTCCATACCCAACCTCCCCCTTGCAGCCCCTACCATCCTTGTATGTCCCTTGCATATCCTCACCCAGCCTCCAGCCCGTACCTTTTCCCATCTCTCTTGAGTGTTACTTCCCCTTGCGAGCTCTCAAACTTTCTGCCACCCACAAGGATCCTCTTTTTCCAGTTGATGTGCAGCAGTTTCCCTTTCAAGCTGATCACCTTTGCATGTCTCACCTGCCATTATTACCCCAGTGCACAACAATGAACACGTAGCGCTTTATTTCTGCTGTATAGCACCTTCCCTCCAGTTTTTATCTATCTTTATATGCACCATTTAATTTTTTTTGTTCCCTGAAGACAAAAAGAAAAACACCCCAACCCACAGCAGAGCAATACAGACAAAACCCCTTAAACCTACGGGTTTTGCAAACCTCAACATGTAGCACCCTTCTACACAAAGCACTCCCCTCCTGGCTCTGCTGGTACCTCCTCTTGTCCCCATGTTTTGGCTCCACCACCTGCAATCATGCCCGGATCTTTTCCCCCCACCGTGCTCACACACTGAGCCTCTGGTATTTACACGTGTATCTCAGACCAGTCTTTTTATTACCAGCAGCTGGGACCATGCTGAACTCTTCCATTCTCTGCTGCTTTTGTCTGGCAAGCCTTTTTTTTTCCTTTTTATTTCTTTTTTTCTTTTTTATTATTACTATTAGATTTCCCTTTTCCTTTCATCCCATTTATAGGTGCTTCTCGTGCCACTTCTCCACTTGCAAGCTTGCACATATCAGGTATTTCTGCGCCTGAGAATGCCTCTCCTACTTGTCTGGATATTTTCCTGAAGGCACAATGCAAAGGCACAACTTTACATACCAATTGCACTCCTCATGCAACAAATCACAGGAGCCTGAGAGCAAAGAGTGTTTTCTGAAAGGTTGTAGCTCACAACAATCCTCTGGACCATATAACACACATCCCTGTCTATTTGAAAAGGGGGGAGGGGGAGAAGCAAGCCCCCTCACACACACACACACACACTCACACACACACTCACACACAGAGTCATCTCTAAATAACTGGTTTTGCAATGTAGGAACCAGAGATTGTGCGCATAGCAGCCCTGTTCAATCCAAAATATCCATCTCTCCAGATACTGCATATTTTTAGTTCAAGAGATAGGACCAGCACAAAGCTTTCCCGTTTATTTTAATGAAGGATTAAGAACTGATCAGAAAACTATCTAAACCATTCAAGGACTTTTTCCCCTCTTGGCTAAGAGCAGTTTGGTGTCTCCATAAGGACTCGCCAGTAACTGACGCTTGAAGCTGCATTTCAGCTGTTTAGATGAGAAACAGCTTTCTATTTTGCTCTCTAGATGTGCATCTCTGTTGATTAGTTGTGTGCTGCATTCCTAGAAGGCACTCACCAAACGCTGGGAGCTGCAACGTAAGACTAGGTTTCCCTGCCGTTCCAGCACAGAGCGAGTGTATCTTTTTCACCTAGACACAGATGTGCAGGGAATCTTTTGATCTCCACCTCTTCCCAGAGAATTTAGCGTTTGGGTTTGAGGAGAACGAGGATTGATTCAGAGGTCATGAACAGGGTTTCCAGTGTCTGGCACACACACAGAATATGAAAGCTCCAGTGAAGCTGGTTACCTGCGGCAGGCGAGGTCTAGAAATTGGGAATTTTGGCTTTGCTTGTCATGGGCTCTAACTTTGCCGGAGGGCGAGCATGCTACGTGTGCTGAGGCTGGTTCTTGCAATCCACGGTCAAGATTTTCAACCCCTTTTGTTATATCTGAACTCGCTGGTTTCCCTCTTAAGACAAAACGAAAAGTCTCCTTCGCTTTTGCCTCTTAAATCAGTTTTCCTGTCGCACCTCTAATTTCTCCTCCGCCGCTTTCTTTCCAGGGACCCGAACAACAGCGTGAGGATCAGGAGGAGTGGGGAACCTCAGGACTGAAGCAAACTACAGGGCAAGCAGGGGTGAGGGAAGGAGGAGGCACGAGGGGAAAGGCAACATTTGGGACACATCTACCGCTTACGAGACCCCCACCTCCTCCCCCTTATATTTCTTTAAAGGACCNACCTGCAGGGTCCCCTCTCCCCCCCTCCCCTCCCCGCCCTCTTAGGACCCTATTAGAAAACGTCAAATTTCCCTTACCGTGGTAGGAGTAACCATGGCATCCGTGTGAATGTTTCCAGAAAAGTCGACATGAAGAGAAAGGTGGATGTAAATACGTTCATTCAAAGTCCCAAAGTTGGTCTGCTTGGGTTGTGCAGAGTTGCTCTATGGGAGAGGAGCCTTAAACTCTGAGTCCCGTGAACATAATCTGCTCGATTATAACAAACCAGCTCAGCCAGATGGCTCTGTGCTCCGAGGATTAACCCCTTTATTGCCACGCTCTGCTTTCCCTACCTACCATTTATAACAACCTTTCCTGGCTGGGGAAATTCAGAGAATGAGGCATTTTTTTGAAAATGACAAAACCGTCGTAAAGGTTGTTTTCCCCCCCTGCGTGCTCTAAAAAAACCATCCTGTGCCTATTTTCTTTTTTTTTTTTTAAATCCAATTGACGGTTTTATTCCTCTTCCTGGCAAAACCTCTTCATATTATTAAGAACAGTATTAGCACCAGGGAACGTTTTAGAGAATTCTTTTGTTAAATCACCACCATCCCTTCCAGACTGCGATTCTCAGCAGACAAGTATTTTATTGCAGGAATGTCTCTGTGTTTGCACTCTAATGGTCCATCCACTCCCCCCTTCCCGCCCCTCTGTCCCCCACGCTCCCTCTGTCTCCCACATGCACACACATGCACACACTGTGCTCACACTGCCAGCATGTGCTGCTACTCCTTCCCCTGTTCACAAGTCGCTACAGGACATGTCAAACAGGTGAAATAGAGACACAGAGCTGCACTGCCATGAGCCCCCACCCGCTCGCTCTCACTTCGCTTTTAAATTATTTTTTTCCCCAATTATTTGCAAATCTTTGACAAATTTATTTCTTCGGTCAGCATTTCTATCGAGGAAGTCACACGCCACAACTCAAAAATAAGTGCTGGGAGAAACACCCACGGTTAAGAGCAGACCTTAGGATGGATTTGTGTACAGTTCCTCCTGTTTTGACTCGCAGATTCGTCCATTAAGGATGGCAAGTGCCAAAAACATGGAAAGTTCATCAGCAACCAGCAGCGGCTGGCTCCCAAACTTTTTATTTAGAGAGATCGCTCACAGAGATGGCTGATAAATTTAGCTGCATGCCTCTAAGTCTCTCTCTAAATTTACATGCTTAAGTCATCTTTCTTTTCTGTTTGATTTGAGCATAATTGAGCAAGTCATAAACATAAGAACGTGGTCATATATACACAAGGTGACACTTTAAATCATAAGGCTCACCATATTGTTTCCTTAAAGAATACTTTTACTAACTCAATAAGTTTTTTCTTTTCCTGTTTAACCATGGATTTTTTTCTCTTTCCCCTCCTTATGTAAAGATAATTAGTCCTCTCTTGCTGTCAAAGCTTTGTACCATCTCCTCTAAGACATTTTAATCTACCTGGAAAATTGTCACCGTTTTATTGAAATCTTTACCGCCATAGATTGACATACAGATGGTGTCATTAGTTGCAGTTGTCTTTTCTCTGAATTTTTTCAAGCATAAAATGGTCCTGTTTAGGGGATTCTGCAATTTAAATGGTCCTGTTGAGGGGATTCCACAATTTGTAGCTGTCTCATGAGTTCTGCCTGAGTCGCTTGCTGCCCAGATGGAGAACAAAAATCATCTTCCACCACTGCCTCCTTAGAGTTCTGTACTAAAACTTGCTGCTCTGCCAATCAAAAAAAAAAAAAAAAAAAAAAAGAGAAAGAGAAACAAAGCTCCTCAAAATTAAGTAACTCTAGTTCCAATGGTTTTTGTCTCACCCTGTTCCTTAATGCTGTTTCCATCTGATTTAGAGCTTTTCCAGCTAAGATGAGGGAACTCGAATTAAATCCTGTGCGTCCCCCACCCAGCCCAGGCACTGCAGTCAGATCTGAGAAATGCCTAAAATGTGACTCAGCTTTTAATCTCCTGAAGTAGACAAACAGTGCTAGGAATAGAAAACTTTCCTGTGGCTGGTGAACGAATGTTCCTCTGGAGGCAGGCAAAGGGTTAAGCCTCTGAAGGCAGCCCTAGCCCGGGAACTTCACATTTGCAGCAGGGAAAAAAAAAAAAAAAAGAAAAAAAAAAAAAAGGGCAAAAAAAGAAAAAGTCTAGAAGCAAAAGTCCTGGGCAGAGGGGCTGCCTACCTCTGATGGGAGGCAAACCTCCCAGAGCTTGCACGAGTGGAGGGATTTTGCCCTGTGTCTGGGTCTGTGGGCAATCAGACGCCTTGTAATTTGAGATGTGACACCTTAATCTCGCCAAATATGTGTGCGCTGCAAAAAGCATTGTAGACAGCCAGGGAAAATGGAGACGTGTTTGGTCCTTGCCGTTTTCCAACCTTTCCCCTACAGATGTTTCTGCTGGTCTGAAGCTGCTCCTTTCTAGGTATTTCTACATCTCCAGCTGCTGTTCTGGGGGTGGGGTGGGTTTTCTCTCATGCTAACCCTTAGCATAGGTGGATTTCTTTTACACTTTAAGCAGGTTTCTGAATTTTTAACGAGAAGCAATCCAGCTCCCACATCATCACCTTATTTTATTGTCACCCTTGGATCTGAGGTTCTGACATGGCAAAAAAAAAATTTAAAAAAAAAGAAAAAAGAAAAAAGGTAAAATATTACTTTGAACAAATCCCTGTTCTGTCTTGAAGAATCTGAAACATTGCTCAAAGCATGCTGGAGAAAGTCATCTTTGAATTCTGGGGATTTTAATTGGGATAATTACAAGACATTGATCTGATTAATTAGGCACTTGACCAGACTTCAAAACAAGTGATATTTTATATACTTTGAAGACATGTATTTTTCTCTACATATTAACAGATACCGCTGTGATTTCATTTGATGATAAAAAATTGAATATTTATAGGGAAGATATGCGTGTGAGTATGCAAATGCATGAAAATTTTATTGAGTTTCATGCATGCCTTGGGTCATTCTAAAAGCAGGGAGTTCTGTAATGGTTTGCTTTTGCAACAGCACCACTTTGTGGCTGAAATCCCAAACAGATCCCAAAAAGGGACTGTGGGACACCACAGGTGCCTCAGCAAGTTTGAGCAGCTCCCATGGTGGTTGGTTTTAATATCCCCTGACAAATGCACTTACCTGGGAGGGAAATGTGTTCCAGCCATGTGGTCCTCTCTTTCTGAGATGATGGGTTTGCAGTAAAGGCAAGGAAGAAGAAATGGGAGCAGAAGACCTGCTCTGAGCATTTTGACCAACTGATATCTTCAGTACAGGAGTCTGTTCACCTTTGAAATGCCAAAATCACTTTTGTTCAAATTTTCCTGATTTTTATAAAGAGCCTGACACCATCTCTTAGAATTTTATTTTTTTTTTTCCTTGAAATGTGCTGCAAATAAGATCTTTTTATTTGGTGGAAATGGTGGTGTGAAAGAATAGAAAGTATTTATTTGAACATTATTTAAATATTGTTTTTAGAACACCAATGGTACCATTTCAGAGCTGAAGGAATTTCTGAAACCTCATTGGCATCCTCACTTGCACCCAGGTTAGGCAAACGAGAAGTGTTAGAAAGAAATTCCAAGCAAGGCTCACAAAGAACTTCAAACTTGTTTTTGTTACACATTTCTTGGAAAGTTGTCTTCTGCAGCTTAAAAATAATTGGAACAGCTATAATAATTATTACAATAACAATTAGCATGGTAGGTGGAAGATGACACAGGGTAAAATGTGCACCCAGAGCTGCAGGCGTGCCAGGAGGGAGGATGGGAATAATGCACGCAAATAGGCAGGAATTCTGGTCACACCCTGAGAGCCATCATTCTTCAGAGCTTTTCCTAAAAGAAAGGCATTTTACAGAGTCAGCTTTTATGCAGTTCACCTTCAAACCTACTGCCTTGGCAGAGAATTAGCCAAGTGAGATGAAATGAGATTATAATAATAATATTAATTAAAATAACATCCAGATGCATTAAACTTCACCTAGTAAGTATAACTACAATCACTTTCCTGCATGGAAGATTTTATTTTTATACACACGCAGCATTGCAGTGCTCAGACCAAAATTTTAATTGGTTTACAAATATTTTTCATTTCAAAGGCGATGTACTGATCTGTACACCTATATCAAAACAAAGCTATATCTTAAGTGATATACAGAAGGGGATTTACATTCTCTGTATAGCTGTGTTTTAGCAATAGAGTTATGGATAATTACAAATCTCTCTAATTTACTAATGTTTTACATCACTTATCAGCTTAGCTCATATCTTGGATTTACGTGATATTTGTCTTTTTCTGATGGTGTCCATTTTTCTTTCAGTCTTTATTGCAGGAATAATTCAGAAACAAGGTTGGTTGATGATAGGCAAGATTTTGGGAAAGAAATAGTGTTACTTGTAATTATAGGCATACTTTGAACCCCTACTCATTTGTTATAATTCCAAATTAGCTGAAGAGAACTCACATGACTATCAGTAAGAAAAATGCTAAGAAAAAAAAAAAATCATCAAATTAAAACCATATGAAAAAGTTTGGTTCCATTACTTGTGCTAGAGCTGGGGAAAAGTGCTTGCAGTTTTTAATGATGGAGGAAGAGGAGATTTGGAGTCACAGCACCATTCTTTTGTGAGGAAGATAAGTTCCACACTGGGACATACAAGGAAATACATAAAGTGCTTGGTAAGATGTCAGCTGTGATGCTGGGACTCAGTTCTGACTGTGTTCAAGTCAGAGAAGATCTGGAAAATGACAGAAGCAATGATTAAGTGTGTGATGTAATTTAAAATATGCTGAAAAACCCCAACAGAGTAAATAAATCAGTCAGGACTCACGAGGCTGCAGCTGACCCTGGCCAGGGCAAGGGAAGGTCTAGGTGGTCTCTCCTCCATGACTTACACCATCAACAGAAAGCAAATATGCTCAGGAACATCTTGTACTCAGGACTCTGGCACAGCTTTTGGAGAAAACTTCCCAGTGAAAGCCTTCAGGAAGTTTCCACTACATGTTCATGTGACTTGGTTTGGGACACTAAATGTCTTTATTGTGGGGGATTTGTCCCATAGGGAGATAAACCACAGTTCTGGTTTTCCCTCCTGGACTGGTGCTTCTGCCTCTCTCAGGTGCAGTGGAACTGTGAGAGCTGGAGCAAGAAAGAGGATGAAAGAAGGGACAACAAATTAATATTTTTCAAAATAAAGATGAAAATGAATACAAGTCAAGCAGTTCCAAATGGAAGGGGCTCAGAGCATTGCTGGTCTGGCACCTGTAAGACGCCAGCAGGTCTCCCATCACTGAAATGACAGGCTCAGTCCCACACCACACATCCAGGAAATGTGTCCTGACCTGTGTGTTTATTCCTACTTTTAGTGTCAAATACAGGTGCTCTTCTCAATGGTCACTACCAGAAGAAATAGAAAATCGAGCAGAGCAAAGCAAAGAAAGGCTGGATAGAGAAACACTCTGTGAACAGAGAAGCTCATTCACTTGCCAGCGGCAACAAAAGTTGGTGCAATGATGGGCAATGATATTTTGCATAAACTAATTTAGTTCATGCTCTTTTTGTCTGCTGGAATAGAAAAAGGTTCAAAGTAGAGCTGACAAGGTGCATTTAACAGCAGAAGTCAGCTTGTTGAAGCCAGTGGGACATTTCTCAGCACTGGCTTGTATCCCCTGTAGTTAATATTTGTGTGTTGTGTCCTTACAAGGCAATTTTATTTGAATTAAAGCAACTTTTATTCAAACTTTTTATCTGATGGATGCTGATGCCCATTTGGCTGAGCTTCTACACTTTAATTCCCTAAAACCTTAGTGTGAAATCACATCTGCTGGAGGAGGGGCAGGGCAGCAAACGTGGTATGGATCAACTTGCAGGCAGCCGAAAACTGAAAGTCCATTTGAGCCAACACAGATGTACAGGCAGGGGGTTTGAAACAACCC
The DNA here is from genome assembly GCA_013400315.1 of Bombycilla garrulus. Classification (NCBI taxonomy): domain Eukaryota; kingdom Metazoa; phylum Chordata; class Aves; order Passeriformes; family Bombycillidae; genus Bombycilla; species Bombycilla garrulus. The sequence goes on along the minus strand of VXBU01004731.1, from coordinate 75,513 downwards.
TGGGCCAAAGTCTGCTCTCTGTCCATCCTGGCCTATCTTTTCTCATATATATATATATTTTTCTTTTCTTTTTTCTTAAGTAAGGCATTTCCCAAGCCTAGTGCACGCACGTAACTAAGTTTGATGGCCTACAGGTAAAACATTTGATACATTTTTCTGTAGTATTAGGTTCACTGGGGTTCTCTGTGAGCTAATTAGGAAGTCTCTGGATTTTTCTGGGGCTGTTTCAAATGATGGTGTCCCCAGCAGCTTGCAGGCAGGCCTGGCAGCTGGATCACTCCAGCCCCATCCCCAGCAGGATGCCCCTTCCCTCCTGCGGGCAAGGGATGCTCTGCATCCAGCACAAGACATGGATCAAGGGATCAAGGATGCACAACAGAGTCAAAACTACTCCTTAAGAGCTGTGTGAACAGGCAATAGAGTCCTTTGCATGCTCAGAGACTTTTCTTAACCTCAATTCAAAGAAAGAGATTACCTTTTTCTTTCGTTGCCATGCATATTTCTTTTTAAAAACAAGGAAACAGACAAATGTTTTGCACCCACATTCCATTCTTCAGTTTTACTTGGAAGAACAAATTCAGCCTGATAGGAATCGAGCAGGATAAGGAAAAAAACAAAGGTAAATTTTAAAATTATAATCTCTTTTTAGTCTGAAGGCTTTATGGCTTTTGACCCCACCTCTCATCATGGGAGTAGTGGGTAAAAAAAGAGGCTGGATGGAAAAATCCAGCACGTTCTTTCGGTTGAATCACACTACTGACACTTGAGGCTGATTGTGCTTCAGGCTGTCCATGCCTGGAGCTAAGTTTAGGCGAAGTTCTTGGTTTATAAGAAACTCTTTTCCCCTCTGAGGAAGCTGATGCCAAATTCTGTTCTGCTACATGCTCGTGGCAAATCTCTCTCTTCCCAAATATCATCAACGTTTAACCCACGCCTGTGGTTGTGTAAAAGGTTCCTACTCACATGCTTTGCTGTCTGTCCCGTGTCTCACTCCAGCTCCGCAGCTGAGCCATTCCTTTATCAAGGACCAGAATAGCAGCTGAGGTTTCTGCCCTGCAAGGGAGGAAAATGAAGAAATCACGCGTTGAGCAGAGGACACAGAGAGTGTTTATTGCAGGAAGATGGGCACGGTCACACAACCATCCCTGACTGGCACAGCCTAATCCGTGAGTCACACAAGCTTGGTCACACAAGCAACAATAGGAAAATTTATGGGGCTTTAGGACTGTTATGAAGCTATGGCATGTGTGTTCTCTCCAGTGCACATGCTGGGTTTGATTTTTATCTCTCCTTTAGCGGTTAGTTCGATGCTTTTCCCCTTGCTGAGAAGTTCCTGCTGGAGGCAATTCCCCAGTATGGCTTGCCTCAGTAGCCAGCAGTGTTTGTTAAACACAGCCTCTCTCCTTTCAAGCTCTGCCTTTGATATAAAGCAAGACATCGTTATGCTGTAGGATTGCTTGAAATGTGTGTAAGGAGTTGGACCTAATGGTATTAAGGACAGTTTTTGTGGCACTATTTATAGTCTAAGGAAGCATCTTGGCTTTCCCTTAATTATCATAGTTTCTGCCTAAATATTATGAAGTGAATAAAATGAAATTTCTAGAGTGATTAAAACTCATTTGCATGGCTATGTCTTCTGAAATTAGAGAATTTTCTTCCATCAAGGCAGAGTCAGAGTCACAGTCTGTCCTCAGCTGACAGAGACAGATATTTTGGCTCTCATCAACCCCAAATAGAGCAAAACTCCACGAATCCCTGATTTCTTTATGGAAATATGACCATACTGAACTAGGCCCAGAATGTCAAACAAATAATCACTCGTTTAAATCTGTCCATACCAAACTCCACACCCTCAGGGATTAGCTCACTTTCTTCATTGTAGCTTGATGCCTCCACTCTATCTCCCCTTAATTTTTGAAAATTTCTGGTTTTTTTATTCATGACTTCTATTTTCTTGAAATACCTTAAAAAAAGAATGGATGTTGCACTGTATCTAACAAGGTGACAGATCTGAGGGTGTTACTGAGCCAGTAAAGTGAGAAAATATCACAAAATCCTAAAAATGCCCAGCTAGAACCTACAAATTTCCTAGCATGCAATGCAGTTTTAAGTTCTCCCCGCACACAGAGGCTTTTGTCCCGTGATGTGATACCTACAGCAAGTGGGAATTGTTTCACTTGGGAAAAACTGACCATGCAGCATGCCTTACTTTGCACTGAGAGAAATGCCACATGTCAGTTCTGCTGCAGTCTCAAGTTCTTTAAGGCAATTTCCATGCTCCACCGTGTTTTTTCCCAGGGATGGGATCCTGAATCAGCTCAATTAAATGAAGAACATGCAAAATTTCTGCGTGATTATCCTTGGGCTGCTTGTTAAACGCAGTCGATGTGTCCTGCTCACACAGAAATCTCTTGCGCTGTGAAAACGCCCCACGCAGAGGCTGCTGTGGAGCTTGGACAGCCATCAGTGCTTGGGTCAGCCTCGTGGATGGCTCTGTGGGATGCACTGAAAAGCTCCTAAACACTGGAATGGGCTGCCTGGGGAGGTGGTGGAGTTCCCATCCCTGGAGGTGTACAAGAAAAGCCAGCACGTGGCACTCAGTGCTCTGGTTTAGTTGTCGTAGTGATATTTGGTCACAGGCTGGACCCGATGATCTTGGAGGTCTTTCCCAACCTCAGTGATTCTGTGACTCTGTGATATTTCCTCTGTGACTCTGATATTGCAGACCACTATCCCTGGCCTTTCTTTACAGAAAATTCCTCCTCCCTGGGCTCTGCACTCATGGCTTTGCAGTGACACGAGGGCTGCGGTGCTAACTAAAGGTTTACACATCCCCTACCCTCTTGTAACAACAGCTCTGCGGTTTGTGTGGAAAAAAAGTGCAGCAGTAGCGTGTGGGAAGTGGGAGGCCAACAAGAAGACAAAGAAGGGACGGAAAAGCTTGTTGGAAAAGTAAATAGGACTGAAAAGAACAAGAATAGCTGCAGCCAGAGGAATTTAGAGAAACAAAGATAATGCTTCCTGCAATCTGAGGCTATAAAATCATGTCAACATGCAGAGGAAGGTGATAAGGCATGACTTTACCACTTCTGCAATGGCCTGGGGCACAATCTCTTTTGCAATTATTTACCCTGCTGCCTACTCGGGCCAGTTGTTAAAAGCTATAATTCAACTATAATTCAAGAGTCTCCCTCTCTACTCAGAAATGCACCCAGAATCCAGCTCTGAAATGCAACTATGGTCTTTGACCAGTGCTCCCAGATTATCATGAACCTTTGGTGCTGGTACTGGATGTTTCCAAATATCAAATGAGATGTTTACTTTGCCAATGTATTTTAACAAAAAAACCCCAAACAAACAAAAAAAAATCCCCCAAAACAAGCAAACAAACAAAAAAACCCCAAAAACCCCAAAACAACAACAATTAAAACCCCACAAAAACTAAAACAAACAGAAAAAAAGAGCCACAAAAATCCCACAACAGTTTTGTTTCTGTGAGACAAAGAAGAAAACAAAAATATTTCAGTAATATTTTACATGAGGAAAATATTCTACTACTGAAATTTCTACTTAAAATATCATTTTAGTTTAGCAACTCTTGTACTCCAAACAGTTTTTAAGGTCCACTTAAAACCTTAAAAGTTATCAGTTAGGTTAATCTGGATCAGATTAATTAAAACAGTCTTCAGTCACTATTTTAAGCTAGAAGACCAGAAAACTTAAATAAGAACACCATGCTACCACAATAGTTACCTTATATTCATGTATTTATTGTAAAAAAAAAAATTTAACAGATTTCTGCCCAGTATGAAAATGGTAACACCCTTTCATGACTCTGTTCTGGCTCGATGCAGTAGAAATGATGCAGGAAATCTGATCCTGAATATTTTGTAACAGCTTCTCCTGAAGGAGACCCGCATGACTGGGCACTCCATAGCTAAGATTCAAGCAAAAAATCTGCTTTGGAACTTTGCAAACATGAATTAAGCACTGGAGCTCCTTCATTCTGGATGGATAGAAAACCTTGAGAGATTCCAGTTTAGCAGCTGAAAGGGATGCACAAATGCTTCTTTCTTGTTTTGCTGTGAAGAGCCAAAATACAAAATAAATACAAAATAACATCTTCATCTTTTTTCCTTTTTGGTGGTTATTTTTTATTTTTTTTTATTTTTTTTTGGTTACTCCCCAGTGCCTGCCAATGTCATACACAGGGCAGGCAAGACTAACATTTGGTATCAGAGGTTAACATAACAAGAGTGGAAAAGCACACTTCAGCTCCCAGGGAAGTGGATAAACACTCTGTTCCCTCGCTGGCTGCCTGCTCTGCTGGGAAATGTCCCTGCTTTTGCTCTGGGTTAGTGGAGGAAAGTCACAGAGCAAAAAGCAAAAAGGCCTTTTTCTTCTGCTAGATATTACTATGAGGTTTTACTGATCCTTTTACTGCTCTGTGAACAGCAGAGAGGTAAAATGACCCCTTTATCAAATTTTAGGCAGTCCAGGAACTCTGTTTGTGCTCTAAAGTTAAAACCCACTGAAAATAAAATTGCTTTACACCCAGCTGAAAAGCAAATCAATCAAACTTATGGACCCAATGTAATTTCTTGCTCATATTCTATCTGCTTTTCATTACTAGAGTGATATAGAAGAGACCACAGCATAAATTGGACTCTTGCCTTACACTTGTCTGAATATGTGTCTGAATTTCAATGAAAACCACTGCATTTCTTTCCAGGAAAGGAAAAAAAAAGAGTTTTCTCCAAGCTTTTTGGTTGTTCACTTGAGGAATAAAAAAATATATATTTTTCTTTTTTTTAAAAAAAGCTAGATAAATAATAATATATTCATTATGTTAAAACATTAAATATATTTTAAGCAGAATTGTCTCTTCTGGGTTGCTTTCACATTAATCAGGCTCTCTCTTTCTCCCTTTTATCTACAATATTCCTGGGAGTTGTGGTTCAGGTTATCTTGTAATACAAGCTTCGTACGCCAGCCAAACTCAATTGCATTGATCATATTGAACCACAAGATCAACAAAAATGTTGGTGACAGACATCAGAGGGGTAAACTGTACCTCAGCTCAGTTCTCAACAGTCTTAAAAGCATAATAAATGCTGATTTTCTGCCCCCAGTTTCTCATCATATGAACGAGAAATGGTGAGGAGTGTTTTGTCTATTTGAGGAAATGTAAAGTAAATTTTACAAGTATCAACTTCATAAAGTCAAATACTCTCTTGAAATGTTACAAATAGTACTTCCGATCTATTTCTCTGTAGAAGTTTATTTGTATTCTATTTTAGCAGCAGTTCCAAAATTTGGGGACTTTTACACTTAAAACGTTTTGCAATTTCTGAATAGTATTAATAAATGTGAACCATAAATCTTACTATTTGCCTTTATTTTTCCTCCTTTTAAACTGGATGTTTTCTTTTCCCTTAGCCCACAGATGTCTGCATTCCATTCCTTGAAGCTTTTGCCTGTATCTGAGGATTATTCCCCCCCTATCTAATTAAAACAAAATGATAAAACCTCAGGAGAGTGCTTGGAGGCATTAGAAGATGTTTTAGAGAGGTGCTAAGCTGTGATACATCAACAGCAGCTGCTTCTTTTGCTTCAGTGCAGCTACCAGAGTTTATAGCATTAAAATGTACACCTTTTTGCTTGTGTTCCCTGAATAAACAACTGGCTAGGCTTTTCCCTCCCTAAATGCAAACTTTTACAGAGAAATTATTTCTTTGTGGGAATTGAAGAGGGTGAGTATTCAATTAGAAGTGAATTGATTTATTGCAGGTGAGGATCTTTGCTTTTCCAGGGCGCTGGCCTCTGAACTCCTTTTCCTCGGTACTCCCATGATTTTTGTCTTTTAGTGAAGAGTAGGAGAGCTTAAAAAATTACCTGGCGACTTTCAAAGGTTTGTTTCTATTTCTATCACACCTTCCAGTGATGAAGAACTGGCAGTTGCTTGGCCCTCAACAAGTATTTGTATATTTTAAAACACCGATTTTTATAGAGTACTCATAGGCAGCTTATACACGTATACATTTCACTTGATATTAAAGCAAATATATATATGTATATAACATATATACAGGGTTATTAAAGGTAACTGTGATTAAATCTATCTATTTCTTCTGTCTGTAATTTGTGTATTCTTGACTCTTCCCTCCACATGACCCATGCCCCAAGTTCACTGATCAGTGTGGGTAAGGGAACGCAAACATTCCAACTTTAAAAGCGAAGATGCAGTTAAATAACCTGCAGCACGTTATTCCGTGGGAAGGCTAAATTAAAAGCTGAGAGGAGCTAGGCAGTGTCATGGGCTGGACGAAGGAAGGAGATAACACCGAGTGGTTGGTCCCTGCAGCCGCCGGGGATGGTGCCAAGGCTCTCAAAACACTCCCGCCGGATTCCTGCGGCACCTCCGAATTTCACCCAGCATGGGAGACGAGCGTGATCTGAGTGAATTAAAGAGGAACAAAACACCCCTGGCTGGCGGGGAGCTGGCAGGAGTCCCGTCCATTGACTGCTCAGCCGGCTCCGTGAGCAGGTTTGACTCGCAGCCTTGCGCTGTTGTTGTTGGCACGGGGACGGAGCGGGAGCCGGCTGTGCAATCACCGCTCCGGCTTTCCAGCCCCGGATCACTTTTCCATAAACAAACCACAGACCCAGCCCTCCGTGGGGGTCACTTCAGGCCTCCATGAGGGTCACTTCAGCCCTCCCCGAGGATCACTTCAGGCCTCCGTGGGGGTCATTTCAGGCCTCTGCGAGGGTCACTTCAGGCCGCTGCAAGGGTCACTTCAGCCCTCCCCGAGGGTCACTTCAGGCCTCCGTGAGGGTCACTTCAGGCCTCCATGGGGGTCACTTCAGGCCTCTGTGAGGGTCACTTCAGCCCTCCCCGAGGGTCACTTCAGGCCTCTGCGAGGGTCACTTCAGGCCTCCGTGAGGGTCACTTCAGGCCTCCGTGAAGGTCACTTCATTCAGCTGCTGCTCTGGCCGTGGGAAGGTCCCTCGCCCCATGAAACCAGGGGTTTGCGGTAGTGAAATCACAACCGAACACTCCAGATTTAACAGAAGGGCTCAGCATCCTGCAGGATCAGCTCCCTCAGTAGCCAAAGTCGATGAAAGATCAAAACCCAGGTGCTTCCAAAGGAGTTTCTGGATCGTCACCAGCATAGCCAAGAGGGGAGCTCAACACTCTCTGGAGAGATTCTTCAAGACGTCTACGAGTGCCTGAGGTTAAAGACAGTGTAGGAACAAACAGTGGGAAACGGGCTCAGAGGTTTTGTGCGGAATCTCCAAGCAACTTGGTCCTCTCACTTGCCAAAAAAAAAAAAAAAGGGTCAGGACAGTCCCAGCCCTTCATCTGAGCGACCATAATCCTGAGATTGTGCCGTTCTGACAGGACAAGAAGAAACGGCCTCAAGCTGCATTGGAGGAGTTCAGGTCAGACACCAGAGGGAATTTCTTCCTAGGAAGGATTGTCAGACTTTGGAAGGAAGGTGGTGGAGTCCTCACCCTGGAGGTGTCCAAGGAGCGCCCGGACGTGGCACTCAGTGCCGTGCTGTGGGTGACACAGTGGGGATCAGTCACAGGTTGGACTCAACAACCTTGGAATTCTTTTCCAGCCTCACTCATTTGGTAATTCTGTGTTTGAGGGTGAGTCCCCAACAGTTTTTTCCCTTAGAAAAAATAAAAAGGAGCCAAGTTATCCTTTAGGGAAGGCTTTTTTTCTCTGTAAGCAAAGACTCCTAACAGACAGCACAGCCTTTTTCAGGTTTGATTCCTTGATCACAAATTATGCCTAAGGAAAATTTGACAAAAGGCACTCCAAGGTCATTCATGGTCAATGTTGTGTGCAGATGTAGATTTCCAAATTTTGATCTGTGTTATTCTTCCTACCTTCTCCCAGCTATAAGGTCAATCCTTAATGCCTCTTTTTTTTCTAAAAAAACAGCAAATAAGCATCATTTTTTGCTGTAAATACATTAACTATGAATAATAATAAATGTAAGTAATAATTACCACTAAATGTACATATTTGTAAATGTAAAGGGATTAATAGTGCATTTATATTATTACATTTATTTTGAATGAACACATTAATTACATAAAATACATTTAAATAATACTTATGCATTCATGCATTCCTTCTTTTATACACTTTTTTTTTTTTTTTTTTCTTTCTCAGTCTACTCTGTTATCTCTGTGTGGTTAACAAGTGCAGAAACCTATTTGTGTTAATTTACCCTATATCCACAGTCCCTAAACACTAGATCCTAGAGACTCAAAACACTGTTTAATTCCTAACACTATCATGATTTACAGCAGCATAGGATTTCCCTTACTATATCCCTGAATTTAAAAAAAGCACTAAAACCCAAAACATTAGAACCAAAACAATAAAATCCCTCGAATAAAATAAAAATAAAAACATGGAGAAAATTTGATATTTCCATGTTAATTGTAAAGAAAAAATCATGGACTGAATAATACAAGAAAAGCAGAAAAATTCAAAGCAAGTTGTCTGGATTTCATTTGTCCAGGGAAGCTCAAGGATACTTAATCCTTTAATCTCTCCAAACTTTTTTAAAACCAAAGCAAAAAGCCCAAACCAGTAAAGAGTGAGACATATCAAATGTGATTGGGAATGATGCTAAAATGATGAGCAAGTATGGGAAAAAATATCACAGTGGTACCATGGTATGTCTCACCTTTTAGACCTCAGAACAAGGGAAAAAGGGTTATTAAACTTTTTTTTTTCAAAATTTGCGTTCTTGTTTTTCTAGAAGATTTCTACCTGTCTGATAGTTTCACACCCCTGTGAGGTTCCTGTGTATTTCCCACTCTTATTAAGTTTTGTTATCCTGTACTTTTTTTGGTCCAAATCTGGGATATCTTGTCCCAGTCTGTCTTAAAAAGATCTAGATAGTAAAAAAGTTATTAAGATTTTCTTCTCTTCTGTAATTACTGACCTTGTCGAAGAAAAGTATTAAAAATCCTGCTTAAATTGCAAACTGAGTTAAAATAAATGTTTTTACAAGCCTATTGTTTTTAGCAATTGTCTTTTAATTCTTTCGACTGGCTTGGTTTTTTCCCCATTCCTGTGCTTTAGAAAGTTACGTGAATTAATTGTGAATTAAGAGATTCTTAAAGTCATCTTTTTGCTGTAACAGAGACTCAGCTTGTCAGGGAAACTGAAACCAGGGAAATCAGCAGAGCCAATGACAATGGAAAGGCAATTCCCATTCCCCTTCTTACAGAAAAAGAGTCAAACTCCTTGTTCTGTACCTGCAGAGGAGGTTTCTTTTGTGTCTTCTTTCATGTTATACTCACACACACACAGACAACATTTTGAGAAAAAAGGGAAAATATCTGAGGCCCAAAGAAGTCAAGATAGAGATTAATATCTTGGTGTTTTTAAAAACTCATACAAGGCAGATGAAATTTCCTAATGTCCTACTCAGGAATCATCAATATTTGTGAGCTTGGCCTCATAAAAATGTAAGCTTAATTTGAAAAGACATTTTGATTATATTCTTCTAAGGGCTTCAGTTTCCATCAGTCTTAAAACGGACTGTACTTTTATTTCCATTAAACTACAAGTGCATGATGGTTAACTGGATTTCTAAATGTGTTACTGCACAAGTCTGGGGAAGTTCTTGACGACAGAGATATATCCTGTCTCAGAAAGTCTTTCTGAAATATATTTTACCTAAACACTTCTGTTTTCCATCCTTTGGACTCAAATTTGGACTGTTTTGAATTTTTGGTCACCTCTGCAGGGTGTCCTTGGACACCCACAAATTCTGAGCTGCAGTGACAAGCCTGTTGTTCACCAGCCAGCCATGAGAATGTTTCATTTCACACAAATGTGTAAAGGGATGATGGGGGTGAGGGGAGAGCTCTCCCTGGCATTTTTTTCCATGGGGCTGGGAAATGGGATACAGGAATGAAGGTTAAAGCTGAGACTCCGGAGCTGGGGAAGGAGCTGAGGGCCAGCCCAGGGACGACACGCTTAATGTGAGGCATTCTTCTTGGTGGGAAGACTTTGGCACACATTCCAGAGAGGCTGGAGCTGGCACTGGGACTTGGAAATATCACAGCCCCTCGCACTTTGAGAGGGTACTTAAATCGACACACTGGCTCCCTTCCAGGAATATTGCAGCATATTAGTAGAAAGGCAAGGATTTCCTTTCTAAGAAGTCATTGTAATTTTTTGTAATTCAAGACGTAGCCAAAAATGGGCACAAAGTTGCAGAGTATAGCTGCAGCCCTTTATGACTCAGTTTTTCATGCTATATCCAAACAGAGGGACAGGCTGCTGTCAGAACACGCTGGACTTTTTATCCAAGTCTCCCTATTTCTCTTGTCATAACATCCTGGATTCAAGGAGATACTTGAAAGCCATCCCCAGCTGAGCCTCTCCTGCTGCTGGCACCTCCTCATCCCTGTTCCCCTCCACCCAGGAGTCAGGGAAAGCTTGCAGGAATCCACCTTCCTCCCTGACATTTTTGCCACTGCTAACATCAGCTCCCACCACTGATTTCTGCCAGCATGGGAGGTGAACTCAGGCAGCCCATAAATTTATGCTCCAGTGATTTCCTCCGCTTTATAATTAGACTCCCATTCATTAAATAAATCAAATGCACGTGCTGTCTGCTGGCTCAGGAGGGGAAAAGCAGGTACTTGGAAAGCTTGCAGCTCTCTCCCCCCTGATCCCACAGCCAGGCTGCAGGGTCCTGGCAAAGGGGAGGCATCCAGGGGTTTGCTCTGAGGGGAGAGGCTCCAACAACTCAGCACAAGAACCGAGCTTGCAGACACGTCACTGCTGTGATGCTTCCACATGGAAAACCCTTCCATGAACTGCTGGTGGGTTAGGCAGTCACCGTGCAAAAGATGCAGTCATCACCATCCAGCTGCAGGAATTACCTTTCCAAATGGGAGTTAACAGAAGGGACAGAATTTATCCCCTGGCACAAAGCTCATTTAGGGAAAAAAGACTAGGATACCGGAGCAAGAAAGAAGCAGAGTTCTTGTACACACACTCTCCTCTAAATACATATTCATTTACAGAAAGGTTTAAACAGTGGCGGAATATTATCGATACTTGCTATTTCTGAGCACATCTGTGGGAAGCTGACACTTTACATAGATTCTGCTCATATTTGAATAACATCCCTGGTCGTTTCAACAGTGTCCAATAATTTCTTGAGCCAAGAAGCAGTTCAGTCACTGCAAACTGAAAACTGTCACAGCACCACTTTCATGGGACCCCACAGACCCCGATGCAAATCCTGCATTCTGAATTTTCACATCTGCCAGTGGGACTGGGTTTTTGATATTCTTGGTTTAGTAACCTGGTGACACCATGACGGTGCTGTTTCTAAATACCTCCAAACCATCCCTGATAGAGGAATGGCTCACAGGATTAAGAATAATCAGAGAATTATGACAAGAGAAAGCCCCTGCCAAACCCCTTGAGGCACTGTACAGTCTAGTTAGAAACAAACTAAAAGACAGTTAAAACCACTTCATAACAAGCTCTTAAATCAAATTGATAAAAGCAATTAAGTAAACAGCAGGAAGGGAGAAGAGCGATTAAACTGAAGGAAAACACCGGCACAAGAACACATGGCTATAACCTAGACAGGAATTCATCTAGGCTGGAAATTTGTAAAGCATTCTGAAGTCTTCAAGGACAGAGATTCTTGCAACAGCTACTCAGCAGGAGTAAAGGGGAAGTGAGACAATAATCTGAGCAGATTTTAAGGTACAGTTCCATGGATTTTTTTACTGGGACTGTACAATGTTTCCTGAGACTGCAGTAGTTAGGGCTTGGTGACACTGGGAAATCCCGTTCTCTCTTCCATGGTTCTAAAGAAAGCTAGGAGAAAAAAACAAAACAAAACATAAAACAAAACAAACAAACAAAAAGAAAAATAAAAAAAAGCCAGATGAAAAACTGCTGCAGAAGACAGGACTGAGAGTATAAATGTTTATAAATATCCAAAGGGAGGGCTCCCAGCAGGGCCCAGGCTCTGCTCTGGGGCCCAGCAATGGCACAGAGCAACGGGCAGGGACTGAGCCCAGGAGCTTCCACCTGCACATGAGGCAGAACTTCTTCCCTGGGCAGCGCCTGAGCCCTGAACAGATTGTCCAGAGAGGCTGTGGGGTCTCCTCACTGGGGATATTCCAGACCCCTCTGGACACAATCAATCCTGTGCCCTGTGCTCTGGGATGGTCCTGCTGGAGCAGGGAGGTGGGACCAGCTGATCCAACCTCACCCATTCTGTGATTCCCGTGGGATGGGGCAGTTTTGCCACCCAGGCATAAATGCTCCTGGAAGAACTGCTTGGAAAAGAGACCCGGTACTGGCTCTGAATCCCCTGTGTTGTGTCCCAACTTGCTGGAAACTCTTCATCTCCCTGAAGTTTTAAGCCCTCCTGAGTTCCATCCTTGGAAAGCTCAGAGGGGCAGCCCTGCCTGTCAGGCACCGCCTTCCTCTTTATTCAGCTCTAATGCTGCAAATCCACCTATTTTCATTTCATGGCTGTTCTGTGCATCTCACTTCCCTCTCACATCACTCTGCAGAGTTTTTCTGTTCAGCTCCTTCATCTGAGCCATTTTCTCTCTGTTGAAGGTCTCCCATAAGAGACTCATTTATTGATATTGCTTAGTCTGCTAATTGCCCAGGAGGATCATCCATCTTCTCTTGCTGGGGTGTTCAATTAGCCTGAATCTTAAGATCACATTTTCCCCCACATTCTCCCATCCTCCTTTTTCCTTCTGTGCCCTCCTCTCCTCCTCCCCTCTGCCCTGTGTCATCTCTCAGGAAGCAATATATTGTGCCCTCCATTTACATCTCTGGCTTCGGGCCCATTTGGAAACTGAAATCCCCATTAGAAGCAGAGACACAAATGGTTAAACAAACCTTAAAACAGGACCAGGGTGTAGGAAAGTAATTAAATACTCCATAAACGCTGTAAAGCTGTAATGAAACTGCCATCCCATCGAGTTAGTGGCTCGTGGAAGGTGCTGCCCAGGGAGGAGTTCAATCCTGGCATTTGGCCACGGGCAGGAATTCCTGCTGCCTTGTTTGTCTGAAGCTGGAGGAATTCTCTGGCCAGTGTCACTGTGGGCACGTGTGGGGCTCAGATCTCTTCATTAACCTGATTTCCTGCCACAAAACAGCCCAAGTTCTTCTGGAGCTGTAAAGATTCACTTATCCACGGGAGGGCTGTTGGGGGGAACTACATTATGTTGCTGTATACAAACTGCCTTTTAAAGAAGAGGTTTTTCATGCCTCAAAACAATAAAATCACTGCCTGACATTCTAAGAAAAAAAGCAGACCTCTCAATAAAGATATTCTGCAGATTTAGGCCTAATTTGCCTTTTCTGCTTTGAATTTTGTGGAGCAGGTTGCTGTCTGAGTTGTTGGACCCCACTTTTCAGGGATCAAGTGATTTTTTAAAGATACTGAACTGTTAATGAATCTTAACTAATTTTAAGGATTAATTGATCTTAAGGACTACACCCCATAACAGCATCAAATCATGGTTTGCTCTGGCAGTTTTAATCCTTTTCCTATCACAGCTGATGGAGACTGAGGTCCAGGTTATGACTGAAAACCCCAAATCTTTTTTCAGCAGAATTGTGCAACTCTGACTGCATCAGGGCAAAACTCGAGTCTACAAAAACTGAAAAGAGAAAAAAACATGGAAATCAGATGTTTTATACTAAAAGAAGGAAAAAATTGGTTTGTTATACAGTTTCTGGTGCTTCTCTTTACTTCTTATTTTTCTTCCTAATACTACATGCTTAAATCAACACTTTTACTAATTTCTATTTTAACCAGAGTAAAAACTGCTTGATTTTCCTGCTTCTTTTAGTCTTTTTTGTCTCTTCAAATGAAAACCTTTGTGGCAGAGTGCAAGTGGAAAAATGTAAAACAGACGGAAAAAAAGAGAAAAGTATCAGAAACTCAGTTATTAAAGCAGTTTTTTTTCAATAGTCAGAAAGAAAATAACAGAATTGACTTCCTAATGAAATGGTATTTCATTGCAAGTTTGTTTGGAAGGAAATCTCAGCAATAATTAGGAAACAAGTGTTTATCCAAAGAGAATCTCTGGAAGACCTTGGATATCTCTGGATAGCACAGCCAAAGTATCCTTGTGTGAGTGAAGAGAAATCACTGCCTAAGTGCTTGCAAGGATTTGTACCTCTGCAAGTGTGAAATGGACACATGGAATCAGTGAGGTTTACATGTTATGTTTTGAGGTATTTTTCACAAACTAAAGGAATAAATGCTAAGGAAGATGACATGTTCTAAATAATTAACACAGCCCAGGAAATAGGTTCTAACACTTATGATAGTCAATCGATTAAAAAAAAATTAAATTTCTTTTTCCTTTCATCTATTGCTTGTTGGTGTGTTTTTAATTCTTGTGACTTCCAACTGCATTTTAAGAACCTTAAAAGTGGCTCAGTTTGGCTTGAAAATGGAATTGTTTTTTATGTAAGTCTCTTCTGTTGCCTTATTTCATATTCCTAACTCATTTGGGCAGCTCTAACTCACCCTGACTTCAGAGGTCATGTGGGGAATGGCTGCCAAGCCACTGCACATCACCTGGAATGTGCATCCAAATTGTTGTCTTCTTCTCTCCCACAAACATCTTTTTTATTTCTGGCATAGCTGCAAGACGCTGCTTTTATGCCAGCAGAGATTCCCTGTGCTAAAACGGGGTTTGTTCAGAAGGATTTTTACAGTGCCAGCAGCATCAAACAGCCTGAATCTTTCCCAGCATCTTTCTTTAGTTTATTTGTTTGTATTTTTAAAGGCTTCTTAATTTTCCTCCCAGTTTTGAACGTGGATTTTTGTGTCTACAGCTGTTTAGAGCAGTATTTTTGCAGGCACTAAATGAACCTGCTGATCCTCAGATCCCACTTTTTTTCAGGTGACTGACTTCTAGTTTTATTTATTTAAGCCTTGGTTAGTTTTTCATGCACAAAAGATTTTTTATTTTTAATTGTGTACAGTGACACTAAAAACACCAGATCCCTTACTTTTACACCTATCTTGGGTATTTTATTAGAAATTGATGCTGAACACCAGCCACATCCCCTATCAAAAAGTGTTTTGATGGTTTTTAATGGTTTGACATGAAAGCAATGACGAGTCTTTTGCTACCTCTCTGAATGAAGTACAGCCCAAAAAATGGTGTGCTGAATTTCTGGTGTATCACTGTTAATAGTAACTTTATCTATTGAGGAAGAAATTTCCTGAATCACAACTTTGCCTTGCAATAAAAATATATTGGTGCTCCTTCTATTGCAGGCTGATTTAACCTGCTCTAAAAATCCTCTGATGACAGATACATAATCAGACAAGAGGATTTTGCCTGATATTTTCGTACAAGTTTTCATGTTGGCTTTGAGAAATTAAATTAAATCTATGAAATGATAGAGTTTATTCCTGAACAAATAAAATACACTCTTTCTAAAACTAGGTAATCAGTCTTCAAGCATCAGTTAAGCCTGGAAGTTTGGTTAACAGACATTAGATGATTCATATTAATGAAACTAATTCATGATGTGCTAAGGGAGACCAAAGGTCTGTCTGGCCCAGTGTACAAGGAAAGAATTAAGAATATGGATGTGTACAGTAATCTGTATTCTGAATTATCTTACAATCATAAAGAAAAGCTTCCATATCTGGAGCTTGTACCTGCTCGATGGTGTTTAATACCTGCCTGATGTCCAGGAATTTCTCTTGCAGCTTTTTAAGTGTGTTTATATAGTTAGTGTACATTATCTTTGGGATCATGAAATGAAAAAGAATTTCTTATTTTTCATTTGAATGCTGCTTCTGATATTCCTGAGTTCTTGTTCTGCAAGAAATAATGAATGATCATTCCCCAGTCGCTTCATTCACATCATTTGCTACTTTACAGGCCTCCCTCACAGCTGTCTTCAGAGATCCAAGCTGATGAGCTGTAGTCTGTTCAGTCCTTCCACATTTGGAGACTTTTCCTGCCCACCCTTGCCAGCCTTTTCCAGACCTGTCCTGGTCCTTGTGGAGCTCCTCCTCAGGAGTCTATCAGATACAACACATAAATAAAGATTTCTCCTTCCTTCTCAATTCTCTCTGATGTTGTCAAAACTCAGTGTCCCGCAGGAATCTTATCTGGAGCAGGGAACACCAGTCACACCATGAGGTTCACCAAGACCAAACCGGCGCTGCACTTGGGCAGGAGAGAGTCCAGAAGAGAGAGGCCACAAAGTTGATAAGGGCTGAGAAATTTGGGGCTGCCCCCGATTTTTCATGAGCATGAGATGGTTATTTTTACCCATGTGGAACTTAGAGAAAAAAAAAAAAAAAAAAGAAAGAAATGAGTAATCAATGCATCAGAGATTTGTATCTCCTTCCCTGGTATTTGGTGGCAAGGCAGGAAGACAAGGAAAAGAAAAGAAAATTACAGAGGCCTGACATTTGCTTGAACTGATCCTGCCACGTGGCTCTTGCACACTGAGAGACTTTGTGTGGAAGAACAACATGATCCAAGTTTCCAGAAGTGCTAAGAAATAAGCACCAAAAAGCAGTGTAATTTTCACTCACAGAATTACTGCCTTTGTGCAGCTCAGGAGGCTGCAGGGAGCAGAAGGATGGTTTCTTGTTTCGCTCTTTTGCCTGTGGCAAAACATTCCTCTATTAATTCATTGCTGTTTATAAAGTGGTTTGACTTCCTTGGATGAAAGGCATGACATAAGTGCTTGGTATTAGATGATTATTTTATTTTTTCCTTACTATTTTGCAGGCCAAGGACCTATTACAGACCTCATAAAGTTTAGCACTTCAGCCTTTGTACTTTGAATTAAAAAGAAAAGAAAGAAGGAAAAAGCAGCTCAATCTCTGTAAGATTACAGAGCTGTCTACTATATATTCCTATATATGTCTACTATATATTTATATTTAAAGGAAAAAAATAAAAATGGAAACTAAAGTGATCTCTCAATGGGGAAAAAAATGAGTATTTTTTAAGAGAGAGGTCACTACTTGTCAGATTTTTCATTTCTCTAAATTGATGCAATCCCACTGATTTTGTTTGGGTAGTGTACGGTTAACGTTTTCACATCCAAACTCTCAGTTAATAAAACTTTCCATGGTATTCCCAATAAACCTTTCTTTGGGGGTTTGAAGGCCATTGTGTATAACACAGACAGGCACTCAGAAGCTGGTGATGTGCAGGAATAAAGTTATGGGAACACATTAAGAAAGTCCAGGCCAGCATCTTGGTTCTTGTAAATGAACTTTGCTGTTTGAAAGTCGGTGAGGTTATTCCGACTCAGGTCAAGTGAGTTTATAAAGCTGTCAATGTTAGAAACTTAATTTATGCACCAAATTCATACCAAAATGAAAAATGAAAGATCCAGAGAAGTGATTAGAGGATATCATGGCTTCAGACTTCATGTGCATCATTCTCACCTTCAAATAGCAAAACTATTGTCATCCAATTACCTTTTTTTAGCTGATGAAAGCAATATTTCCCTCTCAGAGATGCTCCAGACCCTAAACCTTCTCCGCTGGACCCCCTGGAATATATTCATTTTGTTGCTGACTGGAATTTTTCACATCCAACTAGAGAAACTCATTTTCTCTTCAGGCAGAAAGTGCTTTCATGTTTGGACATCGGTGGCTTTTTTTTTTTCCTTTGGCTTCTGGATCAAAATCCAGCCTCTGAACTTTGGAGAAGAGTCATTCTTGTAAAACACACGATGCAGCACACAGCACTGTTAATCCTATTTGTGTGGCCATGCCTAAACTTGTTTTACATCCTACAGGGAGAACTGCAGTCAGCCTTGTCCAAGGAAGCTGCAAGGGAATGCTATTGTTAGAAATATTTTTTTCCAAGCAAGCTTTCTAGGTAAGGTGTGCAGCTCTTCTGAATTGCCAAAACCAAATACAAGGCAAACTGAGTTCACAAAAAAACAGCTTTGGCTGCACCATCCCTCTGTTTTGTTTTTTGGGGTTTTTTTGACTGAGCAAAGGAAACAAATATTTATTCCAAACTTTTAAAAAGCAACTCCTACATCACTGTGCCTAGTGAACAAGGAAAAGGCTTGCAAGCTGCTCTAAACATTCCCAAATTCAGAAGAGTTTTGATGCCGCTAGAATTTCATTTTAAACATGCATTTGGTAAATATGTATAAGTGTAATGTTTAATTTACTGAATAAACACTCTGTCCCCCAAATTCTGTGTGTGGCTTGTAAATCCTGCAAACCCTGGGAGGTCTTGCTGAGACCATCCCCACATCTTCCACAGAGCTGAATGGAAATGCCTCTTGGTTATGTCTCCAAGGCAAATTCTCAATCTTAATAATATTTCTTGCTGTTACTCTACATAGTTCTTAAACAGACAAAATTTTATAATCCCTAGGCAGGTTTTTTTCCAGTTTGGTTACAAATACAGATCAATCCTCTGAGAACTATAGGCAGTCTCGGTTCCATATTTCCAATGTTCTTATAGTTATCCCAGTAAAAATTTGCCAGGCTATGTACTGTATCTGTAATCTGGCCAGAGTTTTCTTTTCACACAATGAATGGGTTATGCCTAAACTGCACGTAGAGGTTTTCCAAGGAGTGTTAATCCTAAACAGGTTTTCCCCAGGAAGAACAGAAAACATGAAAACAAGAGTTTGTGGCAAGGGAGTTTTAATCTTCCAACGCAGTCAGGACCTCTTTGTTGTTCAGTAAGTCAGTAGCAAACATTCATGGCTGGCATGTAACTATAAAATAAGAATGTGGCTATTTCAGCACCAGTAATTCCATGGATCACTTGCTACATTGCACAGACTTCTCCATTCCTGTTATGCTCCTGTCTCAGTTCCACCCCTCTGTGCTATCAAAGATGGTTCCTTACACTGTTGCTCAAAGTCTGAGCTGTAAAAGAAGTAACCCAGAGTGCTGGGCAGCCCTTCAGAGGGACCTCAACATGCTGGGGAGTTAGGCAGAGAAGAACTGTCTTGAATTTAATAGAGGCAAATGCAGTATCCTGCATTTTTTTGGAGAAATAATTCAGTGCATCAGCACAGGTGGGGGGTGACCTGCTGGGAAATTGCTCTGTGGAGAAGGACCTGGGGGTCCTGGTGAGCAACAGGGTGTCCATGAGGCAGCAGTGCCCTGGGGCCAAGAAGGTCAGTGGTTTCCTGGGGTGCACCAGGAAGAGCAGTGCCAGCAGCTCAGGCAGTGACCCTGCCCCTCTGCCCAGCCCTGGGGGCACATCTGGAGAGCTGTGACCAGTCTGGGATCATCAGGACAGCAGGGACATGGAGCTCCTGGAGCGGGGCCAGCAGAGGCTGTGGGGATGATTTGGGGCCTGGAGCATCTGTGCCAGGGAAAGGCTGAGGGAGCTGGGGCTGTGCAGCTCGAGAGGAGCCCCAGCTGAGAGGGGCCCTCAGCCCTGGGTGTCCCTGTGTGCAGGGAGGGCTCCCAGCAGGGCCCAGGCTCTGCTCTGGGGCCCAGCAATGGCACAGAGGAACGGGCAGGGACTGAGCCCAGGAGCTTCCATCTGCACATGAGGCAGAACTTCTTCCCTGGGCAGGGCCTGAGCCCCGAACAGATTGTCCAGAGAGGCTGTGGGGTCTCCTCACTGGGGATATTCCAGAACCAGCTGGACACAATCCTGTGCCCTGTGCTCTGGGATGGCCCTGCTGGAGCAGGGAGATGGGACCAGTGACCACTGTGCTCCCTTCCAGCCTGAGCCAGATGGTGATTCTGAATGAAAGCAGTGGATAGAAGGGGTTCTATGGTCTGTGCTTCTGGCAGGATCGTGTCACCTACAAAACAAACTCCACAGAACCTGTAACTCCAGGTTCTGTCCTTGGCTCTCTGGATTGACAAGGGGCTGCTGCGCTACATGCACTGTTTTCCTAAGCACTGAGTCGCCTTCAGTTCTGTCTTGCACTTGGCTGAGCACGTTGTCAGAACCTATTAAACCTTAATCGTTAACAACCAGCACAAAAGCCAAACTCTGTTTGCAGAAATCTTCACTCAGCTTAAGGGTAATGAATTTCCACTTAAGGGTGTAGTTGTGGCTTGTGTTAAAGTGGAAATTTACTATAGAAAAACATGAGGAGGATGAAAGTCATCTTGTAAACAACGTTGTTAATGATTCATAGGTCGGCTTTTGCTAGATAGTTTTATGAAATAGTTGTTTGAAACAGTAACGTAGCTGGCATCACACAGAGCAGCAGACCACAAGAAACCTCAGCTCCAGTCTATTAAGCCAGTGAGTCAGAGAAGTTTGTGCAATGTGAGGGCTGCTTCTGAAATTTCTAGGCATCTGCCTCCCTGCCTCGTTACAGCTTCTGAAAATTGCTTAAAGAAGCAGTGATATAAAGCTCCAGCAGTATTTTGAAGTGATAGAAATTTTGCCTGATAAAGGGAAGACATTTAGTGAATTTTACTGGAAATTTAAAAAATAAAATTTGCATCACACTGCAGAATGCTAAATATTATTAGACACTCAGAGAAGAAGTCCATTAAGTTACATTTTAGCAGCAGCAACAACAAAAAAAAAAGAATCATGTGAGAGAGCCTGTACAAACCATAGGAAGTGGTTTCTTCAGTGCTTGTGAGCTTCTGTACATTGTAAACCTTGTTCTTGTGGAATTTAGAAAATTTGTAAGTCCACAGTTTGTGAAATCGTTCTTCTTGCCTGTCTGATCAGAGTGCCCTGCAAACCCTGCAGAACGAGTCTCTTGGGATTAGGACTCTGCCAATTCTGGCCATGGAAAGACTGGAGGCCCTGTCACATCAGCACAACATGGCTATAACTATAAAAATGTCCAGAAATGTTCCCAGATCCTTTGCTGGCTGTCTGACTAAAGATGCAGCATTTTTCAAAAGGATAAATACTCCCGTGCATTTTCAAATCTATACAAATCCCCTCAATTTGTCTGTTCCTTTACGTGACATCCAAATTTTGGGGGGGTTTCGTTTTCTAGCTATGTTTTGTTTCATGAGGTTTTTCAGCTCTTTTGGTTTAGATTATACATTATTTAATGTAAGTGTCTTACTGGCATCCAGTCAATCCTAGATATTTAGGCAGCCCTTGTGAGTAAAGGAGCAGCACATCCAGGAATGTATTCATTCATCCCAGGAAAATGGATAAGCTGCCTCTTTAGGTAACCTCCCCATCAGATGAAGGAAATGTCTTGGCAAATAGTGTGCCCTACATGCCTTACCCATACATGTGAAGTGTTGTGAGATGAATGCAGATTCATCTGAATACGATTCTACTGATTATTTTACCAAGCTCTTGCCAAGTGGAATGTTGGACTCTTTTTATTTGACAGCTTTCAGAGACATTGTTTTATCACATCAAAACATTACTGAGATTCTGAAATAAATTTCAGTTCATGGAATGATTTTTGGGGATGGAAATTCTGTTTTCTTGCCAGGAGGCATAAAAACAGGCAGAAGACAAGTCGTGGTGACCCTGAAGGTCTGGGTGACTTGGTGAAGGTAAAAGATGCAAACCACAAAAACTCTAAACAGAACTAAGCATTAAGGTACCTTCTCCTAAATCATATTGTCTTCCCCTAAATCCTGGTGTCTCTACCACAGTCTTTCTTTTTCCTGAAAACTTTTTTTTCTTCTCCTAACAAGTAAATAAACTCCTTCCTTCCTTCCTTCCTTCCTTCCTTCCTTCCTTCCTTCCCAGAGGATTAAAAATACAAATGGTTGCATTTTTCCAGCTAATCATTTTATGTAGGGGTTGATTCTGATTTCACACAGGTGTTAGACCAGTACAATTGCACAGCTGTTAGTTAATGCAGATCATCTCTTGTGAAGGGAAAACCAGAATGGTGGTTCCACACCTTATATCTGAAATTGCTGTGGCCTCTTCCTCTACTTTGCAATATTTCTATATCAGCATAATTTTACTGAATTCTTTTGAGCTACACTGTGTTGAGACTCAATGTCAGAAAGAAAAAAACAGTATTTAATGAAGAAGCTTATTAGGAAAAAATATCTTATCTTACAAAACTGCAGGGTTGAAGACAAAAAAAATTTCTGTTAATAGTCCTTCAAAGAAGAGTGATTAGAATCCATTAAATTCTTCAAAGACAGGTAGATTTAATAAACATAGAAAACATTCTAGAATTTTAAGGCAGATGTGTGTATGCTTCAGAGACCCCAAAATGTATAAAAATTATTTTTCTGATATGTCTTTAATGAGAAGAGATGAATACTAAAAAATGCAATTTGAAATTCTTGTGAAGAATAAATTGTGATACAGCTGTAGGAATAAGGGGTCAGTTCTCTGCTGAGCCCATTTACATTTAATTGAAGATTCTTAAATTGACATCAGTGAGTGCCAAAGGGTCAAAACCAAAGCAGTTACATGAGGGCAGATCACATTTTCCAAGGAAATGGAAATGGAAAGGAAATTTCTACAGGAAAGGAAACACTAAACCAGTCATAGTATTAATAACAATAAAATCAAATATGTTTTAATCTGAACTTGGGTAAGGGGCAGACCAATTTAACACTAGTAGTCTAATTATAAACTAAAGTTAAGAACCATGTGTGGTAAAATTTGAAGTCCTGATATAGACTGAGAAAACATATTAATTTAGCACTAATGAACATCTCCTGTCTTTTCAGAGTATAAATGCAAGGAGAGAGAAGGATTTAAAGCTGACTGGTGTTACAACACTGAAAGTGAACAGATTGAAAATAAATTCTCTTTTCTGCCACTCCTCGCATTATCTAAGGACCTGATCAATCAGGTACATGCAGCCATGAATGTGAGACACTGCTGTGTGTGAGCATATTTAAGTCATCAATGAAATTGCCTCTACAACTAAAATCCATACTGAAGATAAATACAAGGCTGGGCCCTTGGGTCACAGCTCCACAAAGATTTATGTGTGCATTTAACTTCATGTGCATGGGTAATCCCATTGATCTCTTCAGGACTGCCTACACATGTAAAATCAAGCAGAGTTTTAAATCTTGCCTGAATTATATCTTTAGATTATTATCTTCTCAATGTGGGCACTAACCTGCTGAAGCAGCAGCCTGATCCACGTCAGGGTAAGTCCTTACTAATGTGGGAACCACTGGAGTAAGGCCTGTGTTTCTGTAGGGTTCTTGGCTCAGTTTTGAGACTGGAATTAGTGAAAATAAAACTGGATTCTGCATCAACTGAACCATGCCAGATTTGTTTCCTACTAAAACCAGAAGTTAAAATTCTGGCAACCGCCTGATGCGTTTGTAGAATTAATTAACTTTTATTTCAAAGCCATTAGTCATTCTAACTCCTGGGCACTGGATAGCTAAAGTCTGAATTGTTCTCATCTCAGCCATCATATTGATCTGACAATGGCAGTTCGCAGTTAAAGTGTGCAGTGTCTATCAGCTCTGCTGTTACACTGACAAGCAAACCTCACAAGGACGGAGGATGTTTTTATTAGACCAAGCGAAAAAGCTGCAAAAAAGGAAAGTGAGCTCAGAAGTTGCCATTACAAAGGATTTTCCTTCTATCCAAGCAATTTTTACTCAAGTGTTCTTTCTCCAAAATTTTGTTGTGTTTTCTTTTCTTTTTTCAGAAAAGGCTAAACATATGATCATGCCTTGTATTCAAAAGTTTTTGTCCAATGAGCTTTCTCAAACATACAGAAAATAAAAAACCCCAAACAAACCACAGAAAAATATTAGTTCATGGCACCATTGATTCTCTTACATTTATAAATTGCATATAGAATGTTGTTATATCTGAAGGTAAAATATTCTTATCCAGTTGGACACAAGGGGTTTAAAACAAAAAATCTCTTTATAAGGGCATTAAGCAAACGAAGAGATAACAGACAATAAGAATACGCTGGTTCTACGTTCTGTGATTTTGTGTCACCTGACTAACACCGATGGATTCCACATTCTGCAGTGCAGTAAATCAGTGCAGAACTCGTCCCACACTCTCCACAAATGCAGTGGATTGCTGGCACTGATAAATCCTCCTAAACATAAAAACAAAAAAAAACCAGCAAAAACATCTGAAAGTGAGCAGAGGAAAAAAATGCAACCCATGAACACACTAAGTGCAATGTTGTAAACGTCTTTTGATCAAAGCCACGTACCTCAATATTTTATTTTTCACAGGAGTAATATAAAACCGCATCACATAGGAAGGAGATTTGGCCTGTACTGCCAAAATACCCAGACTCAGACTGGTGCCCCAGCCCTGGCTCACGGGCCAAGTGCCGTGATCTGGTTCTTTGTCAATGGGCTTGAACTTTCTTCCTCCCTGGAAAAGAGTGGCTGCATCCCTACCGAAAGCAGTTTCAGGGCTGTGAGCTTCCCGGAACCACCCCAAGGACAGCTGGCCTGAGCCAAAAGTGTGCCGGGGAGCAGACCTGCATGAAACACACACTGTAGAGATCTGTAAGCTAGTGTTTGATTCTGTTTTCTTACACAAATATGTAAATAACGTAATAAAAGAGGTAAATGAGGGTGCATGTGATTTTGGCGCATAAAATTACATAACCCCAAATTCACCTTTTAAAAATGTGTCCTCCAGATTCAGTCATCTCACCATTTATTTCAACACAGAAGGATTTTTTCTTAATGGAAGAACAGCTGATGTCTGAAGGTGATAGTCAGAGTGTTCTGTTAAACACTGTGCTCACACACAAGCGCTGATGAATGATTAGAAGAAACGAAAGTGCTTTCTAATAAGAAACAACTGGGCTAAAAACAAACATGTCAAAGGCAGATTAAACTGTGTGCTCCATTTCAAGGCTCCTGCTCTGGCACAGCCACAGCGCTGTAAAAAGAGCAAGGGAAGATTTTCCCTGCCAACGCCTTTCCATCGCAGTGAGGTCACTCACAGTCCAGAGAACAGGTTTTGCCTGTAGCAGGGAACGCCACAGAGCTGCTCTGGAGTGGCAGAGCAGCCAGGTGGAGCTTTGAGGAGCCCTGGTGAGGCCACACCCCAAATCCTGTGTCCAGTTCTGGGCCTGTCACTGCAAGATGGACATTGAGGGGCTGGAGCGTGTCCTGAGAAGGTAACAGAGCTGGGGAAGGGAACGGAGCACAAATCTGATTAAGAGCAGCTGAAGGAGCTGGGGGTCTCAGCCTGGAGAAAAGGAGGCTCAGGTGGAACCTTCTGGATCTGCACAACTCCTGACAGGAGGGGACAGCTGGGGGGGATCGGGCTCTGAATGGCCTCAAGCTGCACCAGGAGAGGTTCAGGATGGACTTCAGCAGGAATTTCTTCACTGGAAGGGCTCTCAGGCATTGGAAGGGACTGCCCAGAGAGGTGGTGAATCCCCATTCCTGGAGGTGTTCAAGGAACTATTTGATATAGCACATAGTACTCTGGTCTGGTTGACCAGGTGGGGATCGGTCACAGGTTGGGCTTGATGATCTTGGAGGTCTTTTCCAGCTTTAATAATTCTGTGATTTGATGATTCTGCAAAGCTGCCAGCTGTGAGGGTGTTAGTGCAGAAGGTGGGAGATGAGGTAATTTCTCCTAGCAAAACCCATTGCCAGTTCAGACAGGATGACCCATTCTGAAAGAAGTGCAGTCTCAGCACTTGGCCAATCCTGCTCAAAAGCTTTTGTTGAAGAGCTGCCTGAAGAAGAGGCAAGCTTTTCCTCTGCAAAAGAATTGCAGCCTCGAGGCAAGGCAGGTTCCTCATGAGGACTGGCATTTGGAATCGGCTAAGGTGGCATCTCCTACCTGAGGTACCACCTTTGACACCCCTTTTAACATCCACAGTGATTCCCATTCAGAAGCTGCCTTGGAAGGACTCTCTCTTTAGGTGAGCAAGCTTTCACCTCCTGTCCAGCTTCATCTCACCAAAAGCATCAGAGCAGGGTGATGGAAGGAATAATTGTTTCACATTGCATATAGTAAAAGTCCAGCTATGACTAATTTAACAACTTTTACAAACCCATCGAAAACACCATTATTGATTTCACAGGGGAGATCTGAATTCATAGAAAGCTCAGCTGTATGGATTTGTGCATCATTTGTTTCCTAAAGGATCCAGCTGAGGAATTATGACTATGCAGTGAGAGTGATGACAGATGAGGGAAAAGGATGGGAATTGTTACGAGGGAACTTTTGAGCTGCGTCCATGCAAGGAAAGGAACTGACTGCCTTGAAAGAGGAGGACAGGAGGAGGAAGAGAATTCATATTCTTGCTGCTCCCACTGTCTGTATGGATGGATTTCACTGAAGGAAAAAGAGCCCTGAAGGAATTTGGGCTTGTAAGGCCTAGCGAAACACAGCTCTGACACCAAATATGTGGGAAAAGGGAGATTTGCCATGTGAAAGAGGAAGTCTTTAATTCTTGCCAAGGGGGAGGGGAACAAGAAATCTTGGGAGTTCTCAGTCCACAAGGATTAGCTTGTAACTATTTTATGCTCTGTCAGTTTATCAGAACTGGAGTGTGTTTCCCAAGCAGAGAAAGAAGACAGCAAATTGGTGTTTGTACAGGAGCAGTGTTGTGAGAAATCAATTACTTTTATTTCATGATACAACTCCAAGCAAAATATTTTTTTAGTGTATAAGTATTTAATGTAACAGGGATGAAAAGGCTAATTAAGTTATATTTATTAAGAAAACGCAGCATCCTAGGTTGATTATGGATTTCCATATGCCATCTTTGGGTGATCAAAGAGAAGTTTAATTACTTTGAGAGGATATTAAAGGGCAGCTCCTGGGAGTTGTTCCCTGAAGTAACTGTGCATGATTTTTATTTTGTTTCTGCCGTGACAGTAAATGAAATCACCTTGATTTTTCAGTCAAATTCCCTAACAGCTATTGTCTTGTCTTGCCCAAACCTGCCTGAACTGACATCCATAAAATAATACTAGGAATATAAATCACTCATTTACCTTCAGGACAGGAGGATGGGGCAGCCTGTGCTGCCTGCACGATGTGAAGGACTTGAGCCAGCCTGAAATCAGTGAGGCTTTTGTTTCATGTCTCATGCACAGGAGCGAGGGAGGTCGGATTCTCCCCCTTCCCAGGCTGCCAAGCAGCCAAAAACTGGATCCCCACGGGAGGGCTGGGTTGAGACATCACGCTGTTAACAGAGGTTCAAGGCAGCCCATCTGCTGCCACTGTCACGCTGCTGCTGGGACACAGCAGAGCTGCCAGGGAGGACACCTCACTGCTGGGCTCTCTGTGGAGTCCTTGGGAATCAGGAGTGTGCTCCATGCAGAGAGGACTGTGGGAATGGGAAACCTGATGGATTTGGGGGCAGGGAGAATGTGAAGCTGCTTGGATTTTCTGGGCAAGAGTGCATGAAATCGAAGGGCTGTTGTTGGGTGCGGGGGGAAGGAGGAAGAATTTGTAATTCATGTATTTGTTCTCTGATAGGGAAATATAATACTGGTGGATTTGCTTTGGAGAGGAAAAAAAAATATTATTTGAGAAGAAGGTTACTTGCCTGACCAGAAAAATGATTGAGGGAACCCTGTTTTAAAAGAGCTGGATGCCTAAGCCTGAATTAATAAGTAGGAACTGCTGTTGAAATAATGCAAGGGAAGGATGAAGGAAAGACAGAGGGGACCTTGGCAAAACAAGAAGGTAGGAAAAATTATCAATTTAATGATCAAGTTCAAAACAGATCAGAGATACTTCTGCTAGTTTATTTCTCCTCTCTGTCTCTTTAAAAAACTTTCTCCTCAGGAATAAATGTTTAAATGGAAATTCAATTACAACTCTGTCAGTTCCTTGGTTTGGAAGGATGGAGATGAGGACTGGGTTTTGTTTATTTTGAAAAATAAAATACATTGGATCTGAAAATTGACAAACAAGTTATTGCTTCACTTTTCAGATGCATGAACATAGAAAACATCCAGGTTGAGATCTCATAAATTTTCACAGTGTTTTCCACAGGTTGCTTTTGATGCCTGAACGTTCTCAATAGCTCTAAATGAAGAGGGGAAAATGAAAAAAAAATGTTCAAATTATTTAAAGTCTAAGACATAAAATCAATCTTTGGCCAGATCAAATTCTATCCTGTCCATTCTTCTGCAGAATCATTGATATCTAAATGATAGTGATGTCTTTGCTGATATAATAAATGATATAATGTCTTTGCTGCTTCTTCAGAGTGAATTAGGAGGGGATTTCAGTGATGCCAGCTGCAATTCAGCACTAAATTTTGTTGTTCCTTTCACCCCTTTTGTCAGTGTTCATAAGAGTTTTACCCAAAATCTTTCTGGCCAATGGAAAACCTTTCCTTGGTTTCCTCTCACACCCAGATCCTCTAAAAGTTTCTTTTATAGCAAGAATTATAGTTTCATTTTTGTTGATATTTATTTCTAGAAAGCCTGAACAAAGCAGGTTTTTTTGTAGGAAGATGTGTGATAGTGCTTAGAGAGCAGAGGCTCCTTGGCTTGATTTTCTGTGGGGATAAGATTGATGTTAACAAAATATTTGATGTCTCTATTGTCCTTTCTCTTCATAATCCCAAAACCCTTTTCCAATTTCAGCTTCGTCTGACAGATGACTTCTGTTTTCAGAGGAACTAAACAGTAAATTTCAATAAATTGGTGGCTGGGAGAGAAGAAGATCCGAATAAGTCTTTCCTGAGGGAAAGGTTGCAGCAGAAAGTCAAATATATGATCAGAAACCAGAGCAGCAAGGCAAAGGAAATGCTCTAGTCTTGAAGCAAGGC
Organism: Bombycilla garrulus; assembly: GCA_013400315.1. Taxonomy (NCBI): domain Eukaryota; kingdom Metazoa; phylum Chordata; class Aves; order Passeriformes; family Bombycillidae; genus Bombycilla; species Bombycilla garrulus. The sequence continues at coordinate 46,808 of VXBU01004731.1, read as the reverse complement.
TTGGCCAGAAATTGATATTCAGAGGAGAGCTGAGCCACAAAACCTGGAACAGCAGGGTGGAGGGCTTCAGGTGTTGTGCTGATTATGGGGGGATCCACATTCCTAGGAAAGAAGATTTGTGAATGAAATATTTCTTTGTAGATACAGACTTTTTCTCATTTCTTTATGTGAAGGGAATGACAAATTGTAGTCTGAAAAAATTAAAAGGATGTGAAGAGGAAGAAATGCAGTTCTTTTCCTGAATTTTCTAGACAGCACTGGAAATCCCACACATCACTTTTTTTTCTGAAGTTCTTCTATTCATTCATTTGCCTAATGATCCCATCCTTTTTTTCTTTTTATGAATGTTAGGTAAGAACTCATTGATTTATTTTTTTTAATTACATCAAAATACAAGCGTTATACAAATGTTTCCAGAATGAAGTAATTTGTACCAGAGATCACTTTATGGTCACCACTTCTAACAAAAGATTAGAGACTGGTAACTATGGAGTGGTGAAAACAAATTTAGTTTCATATACAAAGCTTTTTCTCCTGTCCTTACATCAGTGTAAACATGTGTACAATTCCTCTTTTGGATGAGAGCCTTTCATCTTTTGAACATTCAAATTAAAAAAAATATAGCAAAACAGAACAATTTCTGATAGTCAAGGGGACAAATACAAGGTGTGGAACAACTGAGTAGGCAGCAAGTCTCCAAAAGGGAATTTGTGAGTCAGCAGATCCATCCTGATGAAGAAAGGAATCCCCTGTAAATGAGGGGTGCTACAGAAAGTACGGGAAGTAATCCCTCTTTCCCATGTGGATAAAGCCCCATCTGGGATCCTGTGTCCAGCTAAGTGCAGGTAACAGCTGGAGAAATGCCCTTTGCCAACTGGCAAAAACCCAGAGATGAACATCAAGAATTATTAGAGGTCCAGAAAACACAGCTTGTGAGACAAGAGCAAAGGAGCTGGGTTTGTTTAGTCTAGGGAAGGGAAGAATATGCAGAGACATGATAACAGCCACCAGGAACAGAACTAGACATGATATGTTTGAATTGCCTCAACAGAAAGAGGGTGGGAATTAGGGGGGAAAAAAAGTAGCTTTTTAATGGCAAGATAGTGAAGGGCTGGATTAGCTTGCTCTGGGAATTTGTGGAGGCTTAAAGAAAGATTTAGACAAACATTTGCCAGGTGAGTTATGAGACTGAAGTTTGCTTACATGTAACCTTGCCCAGGGTAGAAAAATGGACTGGGTGACTTCTTAAAGTCTATGGCAGCCTACTTTTTAGTGGATTTTTTTTCTTTACCTTTGCTTAAAATCATGATTTTGAATATTTAAAAAAAAATATTGAAGGTAATGGGGCCTAATCCTCTGCTTCTCACACACAGTTTTCATCTTTTCATACACATCAATGCATTTCTTATCTTGACTGATTATTATCCTGACTGTTCATTATGCTGAGTACTTTATGTGCAGAAACAAGTGACTTTAAAGACTATATTAAATTTAAGGTTTTCACTTCATAGCAACTATAAAATGTGCAAGATATATTTTCTAATGCTTATTCATTAGTATTTTAAAAATTGAATTATTCTATTAATACCTGGCTTAATAAGCTTTAAGGTAGCTTTTAAGTCTGACATTTTTATTCAAGATAGATTCTTCTAGGGAATGTACTTGGTTATATTTTCTGATATGAAAATAATGCCATATTCTGTTATGGTTTTTACTTTTTTTCTTTTTATTTTTCCTATGTATAATAGATGCAGATACAAAGCAGCTAATTAGACTTCAGCTGAAAGATCTCTTTGCTTTTATCAGTTTTAAATATACTGACTTTGGATTCAACTGCTTTCCCTCTGCTTCTGAACTGTAGGTCAAAATAAACAAAACTTTGCATTATGCCAGTCCTTTCTGGTGCATCCCTTCTCGTTCACCTCTCTCAAATCCATGACCTGCTATTCCCAGTCTGCAAAAACATCTCTGTCAGCTTAGAAACAGAATTATTATTTTGTGAAAAATGCCAGGAATGGTTGTTCCTATCCTATATCTTCTGCTGAAAAGTTCATCCAGGTGCAAAAGATTTTTTAAAAAAAATTGGTCTAACTTTTGATCCATTGAATAAAGTTTGTCTTATTTTTCATGCAGAAATGTGGAGATCATGGATTCCACGGTTCTGGTGTGAGGAACTGCTACTTGTTGTTGTTGTAAAGGTTTTTCAGTCAGTTTGGAAAGCGTTACTACAACAAACTGTTTTGGTGGTCATTGATTTTGATGGTATAAAAACAATTTAGAGTCTATTAATGAGGTCAACAGGTTGATTTTGTCCAGCCCACAGCTGGATAAAAACATCGTGTGCTGGCCAAGTAACTGGCTCACAGGCTGGGCACAAAGGATGACAGTGGCTGTGGTGACATCAGGCTGGGGACCTGTCACTGGTGGGGTTCTACAGGGCTCTACCTCAGGCCCTGTGCTCTTCAAGAACCTCATCAAGGACTTGGATGCAGGACTGGAGGAGATACTAAATTAGTTTGCAGATAACCCTAAATTGGGAGGAGCTGGTGACTCCCTGGAAGGCAGAAGGGCCCTGCAGAGAGCCCCGGGCAAGTGCCAGGGCTGGGCAATCAGCAGCTGTGTGAAGTTTAACAAAGACAAGGCCGGGATTCTGCCCCTGGGATGGGACACCCTGGATGGGATGTATTGACAGACTGGGGAATGAGAGGCTGCAGAGCAGTGTTGTGGAAAGGGAGCTGGGGTCCTGGTCAGTGGACATGAGCCAGCAGAGCCCTGGAGCCAGGAGGGACATCCCTGTCCTGGGGACACCAGGGACATCCCTGTCCTGGGGACACCAGGCCCTGCATTGCTGAATGGGCCAGGGAGGGGATTGTCCTGCTCTGCTCTGGGCTGGGGAGCCTCACCTTGAACAGAGTGTGGTTTTGGGTGCTGCAATATAAGAAAGATCTGAAGCTGTTAGAGAGTGTCCAAAGGGGGGTTTTGGAGATGGTGAAGGGCCTGAAGGGGAAACCATGAGGAGTAACTTGGGGCACTTGGTCTGTTCAGCTGGAGGAGGCTGAGGCCAGAGCTCACTGTGCTCTTCAACATCCTTGTGAGGGAAGCTGAGGGGCAGCTCTGATCTCTGCTCTGTGTGACCACGGACAGGACCCAGGGAACGGCTGGAGCTGGGTCAGGGGAGGGGCTCACTGGATATCAGGGAAAGGTTCTTCCCCAGAGGGTGTTGGGCACTGAACAGGCTCCCCAGGGAATGGGCACAGCCCCAAGGCTGCCAGAGCTCCGAGAGAGTTTGGACACTGCTCTCAGGCCCAAGGTGGGATTGTTGGGGTGTCTGTGCAGGCCAGGAGTTGGGCTGGATGGTTCTTGTGGGTCCTTCCAACCCAGCACAGTCTGCGATTCTACCATTTTGTACCCCATGGCCACAGCAGTGATCCAGGTGGCCAAAGGAGACAGAGCAGAGGACACAACCTTGCTGTACTTCAGTGTCACAGCTGTGCTGTCTGTCCCTAAAATATGTAAATGTCTACCACAATTTTAGGGCTGGGATGTCTCATTTCCCCAAAGACAGAGAGATTTTGTTCCAGTGCAATTTTTATTGCAGTGTGCTCTTTTTTTCTTTTCTTTTTTTTTTTTTTCAACCAACAAGACAAAACAAATGTTGACGTCCCCAATATGTTAATAAAAATTGAAATTCTTGTCTTCCAGTCAGCTCTAGCTGCTGCTGCCTGCTACCAGTTTTGGGGAAGATGCTCATACAGCTTCAGGATATTAACAGCAGGGAATAAATTCACTTTGGAAAGATATTCATCATATGGCATCTGTGCATGTGTGGATGTAATTTGAAGACTTCTGTGATGTACAGCTCATCAAAAGCCATTTTCCACTCTGGTAATGATGACAACCTGAAGTACTGGCTTGTGCTGGCCAGACTTGACGTTGTCATGTTGTCATGGGAGTTTGGTCAACTTTGAGAAGAAATTTCAGTGCCACTGATCGAAGAAAAAAGAAAAGAAAAGAAAAGAAAAGAAAAGAAAAGAAAAGAAAAGAAAAGAAAAGAAAAGAAAAGAAAAGAAAAGAAAAGAAAAGAAAAGAAAAGAAAAGAAACTACCATATTGTTACAATTCTCCAGCTGCCTATCAGTTTACTCCATCAAATTGCAAAGTGACATCTAAGTTGTGATTTATTTTCATAAATTAAGAGCAGGCCCATTATGGCAGCCCTAAAACACTCTGGGTGTTTGCAATGGCCAATTACTGTGGAAACTGCTGAAACAAATAAATGTTTGGATAAGGATCTGGAACAAACGCCTCCATTTTTGAAAGAATTCTTGCGAAATATCACTTGACCAAGAAATCCCAACCGCTTCATCTGTTTGTTCCTACATCTATATCCTTCTCTGGAATTCCTTGCTGCAGATCTACAAAGGAATAAATGAAAAACTGCTGTTCTCCCACTTAACCTATAGCAGCCTCTAAAAACAACTCATCTGTTACATTCCAGCCATTTTTAGCTGTTTTTATCAGAGCTATGTGGTAGGAAATGATCTGTGGGGGTTTTGAAAGACTGAAATATGAGGATATTCAAGTCCTGCTTTGAATCCAATATAATCCTGCACATGAACTTGTCCCATTGAAAACAGGTTGATAAAAGCATACCTGTACACACCCTTCCTAAAGTCAATTCTAAATGCCTCTGGAACTGTAATCCTGCTTGATGGGGCAGATCCTGCTTTTCCAGGGGAAAACAGAACATGGCAAGAGCTGTGTCTTGACATTCTGTGTGATTCCCTCGCCAAACAGTGGGAATGGAATAAAATGTAAGAAAACAAGAAAAGAAAATGCATGGGTGGCACATAAATCAAAACAGTGCATTTTCATACTTAAAAATTCACGCAGAAGTACACACAGACATAATTTTACACAAAATGAAAGGGAAACCGAAGTATTAGACTGAAGTATTTGCTCTTTCAGAAGTTTTTAAAGTGATATTTGCTTTATGTAGATTCAAATAATGGAAGAGAGATGTTATTTGTTTTATTAACACATGACATCAAAGTCCATATACAACATGTTATATATGTCAGTTACTAATTTTCTTTTCACTGTTAAATATATTTATTATCTCTGTCTAGGTTTACTTTAATATTACAGACATACACAAATGTATTTTATTCTATTTACAGATGCAGCTTTTGTGGTTTTATTGCTGTAATAACAGGCTTCCCAAGCAATGAAGTTCCCAATCAATGTGGTATTTATCATGTTATCTATGTTCATGTTTCTTATTTCTATTTCTCATGTTATCCATGTTCATATTTCTCACTTCCAGTTGCAAGGAAAAAAAAAAGCTTCTTGGTTCTGTGAATATAACATACATATTCACCCAGAAAAGCACTGAAATTAGATTTATCCTCCTCCTTTTAATGTCCCCACTGCCTCTGATTAGGGCTGATTAGGGAACAGCATACTGGTAATTAACATGTGTCTGTTTTTTAAAGATATACTCCTCAAAAGAAGCATAAAAAACTTTTTTTTTTTTTTGAAAATTAAGGTATTTTAACATTTGAAATAAGGAAGTTTATGAATGCATGTTATTTTATTCAAAGTCCAAACAGCAGAAACTCATTAATGTCCCTATCTTGAATATATAAAGTACAGAAATGCATATAAATCATCACAAATTAAAACTGAAGAATGTTTAGCAAGAAAAATCATGTTAATTAACAGTTATTACAGCAAAAAATCTTTCCTCTTGTTTATTTATTTATTTTACTGATTCATGCAGTAGCTTTTTTTGCTGGAGGCTCATGATGTGAGAGAAAAGCACAGTCCTGCAGTCCTTCCCACAGAAATGGTTCCAAAGGACATTCCAGAGCTGGGGACTGTAAAAAAAAGATAGAAATCAAATTTAAAAGTACCAGCAAAAATATTAGCATGGCAAAATTCAAACAAATAAATATGCTATATTTAGGCAGAGTGGACAAAACACTGAAGAGAACAGAGAGAGACATGAGACAGCGCTCATTTAGGTACTCTGGGTAGGAGACTCTTTATGATTAACTCTTTTTAACTTTTTATGATTAAGCCTTCTGGAACCAGGCTAAATTAAATATAATCTATAAACATAATGCAAAAATATAGTGCATACATATAATTCACAAATATAAATGAAATACAGCTCTTACATGCAAGTGTCTTTAGGCACCACACGGATATCGATGTGCTTCAGCCCATGTCACACAGGTGAGTCACACCAGGAACAAACCCCACATTTGCTGGTAGGACCACACAGAATTAAGCCCAGGATGCATGGCTGAAATATCAGGCACCAAAGAATGAATGAAGAAGATCAGATGTACTTTTCCAAATGCTTTGCAAAATAAAATGGTGGGTTTTTTTTTCCCAGCACTCCAATCCCGTAAGCACACTTTTGTTTTCAGTGCTTGGTGATATTGGGTTTCAGTTTGTGGTTTTGCTGTTCTTCTTTTAAATGAAGTAAAGAAACATACACTAAAGAAAATGAGGGGTGCAGTTGACCTCTAACATTTCATGAAAGGGCTTGTTATGTTTACCACATTTAAATGAAAATCAACGTTGGCTGGAGCAGTGAAATAAAAGAACTGAAGAACAAGGCAGCTGGATGACAGAAAGTTTTCATAATAACAAACACTTCCCAAGGCAGGCCAAGATTATGGGACCAAATAATTAGGCAGACATTTGGCAGAGATCTAAATTCACTGGTAACTGTGTGTTTTACAGCCTACTATGTCCTGCACTGGTTTTACTCTTTTCCTTCCTTATTTTCTGATGCAGATCTTGATTTCTGTGACAACACATCCACCCATCTACTACCAACCAACCTACACTGTTAATTATTCTACTTTCAAACACCCAGAGGGAACAACTCATGTACATACCAGCTTTGAAGACTGAAGCCCAAGCTAAAAAATTATAGGAATTGAAAAATGGAACACTCTAGAATGTGTAGGCTTTGCTTCCATTTCTACATCTCTCTCCTGGCTCTTGGCCTACCCTAGCTAAAAAAAGTCTCTCTTTCATAAAGGCATTTGCAATGGTTTTGAATGTAAAGGTGGCTCCCAATCTGCCTGATATATCCATAATATTTCCCAGGTTTGCACTTTGGAGACCTTAGAAATGAAGCAAAAATTCCTCCAAATGTTTCTGCGCAAGAGCACAATTGTGCTGTACATATGCATTTAAAACATAAATGTGCAATATATGTGTGACCAGACCTCCTGGGCCACAAAAAAAAATTCTGCTCAGGTTTAGATTTTCATCATTTAGACTTTCTTCTCTAACACTTGCACTGCTGCTTTTATTTCACATTTGCTGTTCCACATCCTAGGCTTTGCTTGCCCAAGGCAAGAAAGAGCTTAGGCACCACCTATTAAATTTCAGATTGATTCTCACTATCATTTTCAGCAGAATTACACTTGGAATGTTTTTGGCCCCTTAGTTTCAAATGGTACTTTTGTGGGAATTGTGCAGCTGGGGGAATATGTCTGTGTCCATCTATGATTTCCACTTGAGGTAGGGAAGATGTTTTAGATGTTGCTATTACTGTGAATTTAATTATTTATTGAGCAGGTCTCAAAGTCCTCTGTCCATCCTTGCACCCTTCTCCAGAGAAGGAACTGAGGAAAACAAACTATTGCAGGATGTGGAGAAAAATGTCACTACAATAGACATTAAAAACGACATATGTCCTTCAGCTGCAAGTATTGAACTGTTAGGAAATGCTGGAGAGTGAACAGAAAAAGGAACTTTGTTCTTGAAGATACTGAGCAAAATCCACAGGTGATAGAGTAATCTGAATTATGAAGGAGAGCAGAAATGCTCTTGAAGTTTTGCTCCATTTTTCTGCACCTTATTCCTAACATTCTTCTGGGGGTTCTGGGCATGGTCTGGTGCAGGTGAGTGAAGGTACGTGGGGATCATCCTCCATTTGCCTCACCCCTGGCAGTGTTCCAGGCCAGGCTGGACAGGGCTTGGAGCACTCTGGATAGTGCAAAGTGTCCCTGCCATGGCAGGGGGTGGATCCAGATTGTCTTTAGGGCCCCTTCCAACTCAGGCCATTCTATGATTGCCTAATTTAGTACATTTTTATTATTTCATATAGCACACAATCCTTAAACACAGTAACTAGGAAAAAAAACCAGTCAATTTGTGTGGTCCTTTCCTGTTTGAGGGAATTATCTGAGTAATCAATCCAGCAAGCCTAGGTCAGTGAGTCTTCCTGAAGGGAAACAGGGCGTGGATGTCCCAAACACAGAAATGGTATGAGAGATGGGTATTGCTAAATTGGATATGAAGAGATTAGGAGTGACTGGCACTAGGCAAGCTTTGCCTTTTTAGATGGATCCTGGGGATCCATTTTCTGAAACTCCCCCCAAAAAGGGAGCAAAACAGCTGGGTGGTGGCAGTTCCATATTGCAGGGTGACCTCCCTGCTGGCAGGGATTTAGGGATTTGGCAGTAACCACCCATCACAACTTCACAGTCTCACAGAATGGGTGCTGCAACTTCTACCCACAGGTTTTGCACTTTCTGCTGCACTTTTTGTCTTCACACACACACACACACGACAGGGAAGGGAAGCTGTGGCAGAACCTTGATCCTGCTCGAGCATTTCCTGGATCCTATCTCAGTGCCCGTGGTAGGAGAACTGGTGAAGTTTGCCAAGTTTCTTTGTAACTCCCAGATACCGAACCGAGTGAGGTTTGCTGATGAGTGACTTGCAAAATCCTAATCTGGCCTCTGACAGTAACACCCTGTGTGGCTTTCAGCAAGTCTCAACACCTTTCTGCTTCTGCCTTCCCATGGCTAAAATGTTTATTTGTCTGTCACAGCAGGTTTTTAGGGGAGAATTCATAATTCGGCACATCACAGAAAACAGTGCTTTCCTGCAGTGAGTTAAATAAATCAGGCCATCAACGGTGAGATAAGGTCTCCCCTGAGAAGAGACTTGAAGTCTAGGATCATTTTAGGGTTTATAGCACATCAATGTCTACATAAATAAATCAATTCAATGAAAACAAGAGGAAAAATGGTTAAAAAAAGCACAGTTTAAGAAATGTTGCTGAGGACAGGTTAGTCACTTAAAAACAACATCTCCACCTGGAAAAAAAAAATAAGGTAATAATTGGGGGTATCATCTGGTCTATAAAACCTAATTCACAGCTGGCTCAAATGAGAGGCTTTCAGTTAAGTGAAGGAAAGAATATCCATCACTACTCGTCCCAGAGCATTCTGCTCCCTTAAAACCAGCACAGGCAAACCCCCCAAAATGTGCCACCCCCCAGATTGTTCCTTAATTCCTGCAATAACTGAATTTGGGAGATGAAACTGGCCAGGTTTAGCCTGAGAATAGGGTGCATATTTATCCAGAAGAAAAGTTAAATTATGCCTCCTGTCCCACAGGTGGTCTGACCTAGGAATGAGCCTCCCTGTCGAGTGTAAGGTGCCCCTGCAGAGAGGCTGGAAAGGGATGATCCCTGTGCTCCCTTCCAACTCAGTCCATTCTATGATTCTATGATACCATGAATACACAGGCTCATAATTTATATTTATATGACCAGACACTGAGATCTTTTTGTCTCTGTGCTGTCATTACAGCTTTGGGACCAACTGCGAAATGTGAAGAATATTCAGAACAAAACTGACACCAGGCTTGGAGGACTCCTTTAAGGATCACAGAGAGTCGAGAGGGTGATATTAATGTGACAAGGGCATCTCACAAAGAAAGGGAATTATTCTTTGTTTCCCAGAATAGCCCAGAAATACATTTCTCCTCTAAGATGGAAAAGGCCAAGCTCTGCATTAGGAAAATGGCTACAATAAAAGGAGCAAGACAGTAAAGGAATTGATTCCTTTACTCTGCAGCAATTCAAAACCAGACATATGAAAATATTAACATGATTAAATGACAAGATATTGAGTAGTCCTGCAACATAGCAGAGTTCAGATTGTTTCGTTGGAGAGGGGCTTGGGGTTTTTAGGACAACCTCTGGCAGCTTTTTCCAGCTGTGGTGCCCCAATGTCCGGTTCTTTGGAGAGACACCGATCAGTTTTATGCCCACATTTCTGCAGGAACAATTCAGCACCCTCACAGCTGACAGATGACAGGACTGATCTGCCCACAGCAGAAAATGACTCAATTTTCTGCAGCTCTTTGCAAGTGGTAATTAAATTGTGCAGCTCAGAATTAAAATTCATAGAATCACAGAAATTGGGGATAGGAAAGAGTCGCTAAGGTAATTTTTGTCCCTGCCCTTCCTACTGCCAATGCTTTGTCCAGCACTTTGTAGCCAATTTGAAACACTCTCTACTCACCCAGGGCTTTTAAGAGACCCTCATTTGATTTATGCACAGCAGAAAATGATACCTTTTCCCCAGAGATGGACAATTTGCCTCATTCAGAGAGTTGTGTAATCAATTTCATTTACCAATTACAGCCCTTCGTTAACAGGCGGCCACCGGGGCACTGGGGCAGGCAGGAAGTTAATGAGATTGAGGATGGGATCAGGAGGGTCTCCTGAATGCTTGTTTGGTGCTGACAGCCCAGTAAATCTTCAGCCAGCCGAGTGCTTCTGGAGGAAGAAAGCTTTGGAGGTTGGTGAATTGTATCCCGTTCGTGCAGCTGTGGGTTCGATGGGTTTGCTGCTTTACAGGGACACCTGGGGTTCGGCAGGGCAGATTGGAAGGGTGATCCAAACTTCCTAAAAGCTGCTGGGCGTTCCCTGGGAAGTGCAGAGCACCTCACAGTGGGGTCTGAGGTGGGTTTTCGGTCCTCAGTTTCAGGTGGGGTAAATGCTGTCTGAAAGAGGCGCTTTCCTTCCACAGGGCATGGACGTGAATTTTGGATATCCCTGGAAATTGTGGCCTAAGCCTGCAAAGCCTAAAGTGACTTTGCTCCTGCGTGAGCTCCTCCCACACCCCCGAGGCTTGAGTCTTAAAAATGTGTCTGAGGCCCCTATCACCCCTTCCAGAGTTTGTCAAAATGCTTCTCCCCAGGGGCTGGAGAGTGTCTTGTCCAAAAGACTAAATGTTTATCAACCTTTTTTTTTCAAATTGATATAAATCTTCTGTTCAAGACACAGGCCATAAATATAAAACCAGGCTTTCCCTGGGGATAAACTGCAATAGTCTGCAGCTGAATTTCTTTTGAAATAACTGGCACTGCCTGCAGTCAGAAATAGAACATAGAACTGGGAGGGATACAAATATGATCTGATACAGACTTCCTAAGCCTGCCCAGATCCCCCTCATACGGTTTGTCTGGAATTTTGACTAACAGTTGTTTGACAAGGGTCCTGCTTTCCAAGTGGCTGTCCCAAGGCTGATCCTTATCGGGCCTAAATTGATGTTGCTGGTGACAATCAACAAGGGTTCATCTCCCCCTCCTGCTGAGCGCCCTGCAGAAATCCCTACACCCCCCATGACTGGTGGGAATCCAGAGACTGGTGGGAATCCAGAGACTGGTGGGAATCCAGAGCTGGAATGAGTTGGCTGTGCTGCAAAACGTCCCTGGCAAGCGGAGTGCCACGGGTACAGCCCAGTTTGACCCTGCCACGGGGACATGGGGACACTCTCAGGATGGAGTGAACCTGCCCTGCCAGCACTGCTGGTGACAGGGACAGCAGGCGGGGTGCCTGGAGTCAGCTCTGGCCCTCCTGAGCATCTCCCATGCCCCAGCAAGAATTCCCAAGCGGCCACAGCCCGTGTTTATCCTCAGCAGGAGAAACATTTCACATCATCACTCAGGTGCACAAAAATCCTCTTTGGGTGATTGGGTCCAAATGGCACAAACATGGATCCATTCTGCTCATGCTTCTTTTCACATTCCTGGTGGGGGAACTTACATTGCTCCGAAAGGGAAAAAAGAAAGAGAAAAGGAGCAGCTACATAAATGCACATTTCAGGGACGGCCTGGCTCTAAATGTTGCAGTGTATGGAAAAGCCAAGCATAAAGACCCTGAAGATAGTGGTGTACAAGAAACCTGAACTTATTTTCCACTTTCTTTCCCATCCCATGCCAGCAGCAACACAGGCAATGAAAAGAAGTGATTTGATGAAGTAAAACATTTCAGTTCAACGCAGCACTTTTTCACACACTTTGTCATCTCAACAGAATTTCTGTTTTAAATTTGCTTCCTCTTGGTTATATTTGTTCAGGACTATTTCAAATTGTGAGAGAATAAAAACTTTACCATTGTAAAGCCTTAATGTGGTAATGGCTGACTAACTAAAATTATTCGTGTAAATTGCTAAAGGAAGTTTTCAGTAAAAACAGAGAATATTACTGACCAAAAAGTGCTTATGAAAGTGTTCTCCCTTTTCTGTTCAGCTCTCAGAAAACACACAGGGCACTTCTAGGGCAGAAATAAATCCATATCCTACGGGAGCACCTCAAACTCCACCAGAACCACACGCATTCTTTAGAGTTGCAGCTGACCCTCAAATAATTTTTACAGCTGCCATTCTTCTGATCTAGATACAAATCCCAGGTTCACTCCTGGGCCTTAGGGCTGCTTTGGCTCTGGAGAAGCAGTAAGTGAAGAACTCTGGGTAGGGGTCTGAATGCCTCGAGAGCAGTGGCAGATGGGAATATCTTGCAGTACATATAGGTCACACCTTACTGGGTCTGAGCCACGTCTGAGTCCTCCCCAGATTTGTTCATAAATACTGCAAAACGAGTGCTGTTTTTAAGGCAATTTGAGTGTCCTTCATGCCTGTCTTATAGCTTTAAAATGGCTTTTAACTTTCCTCAGCCTTGGAATAAAATAATGTCCTGCAGGTGATTGTAAGAATTCTTGCCTGTAGCTTCCTTGAGAGCTGTTCTGTCTGTGGCACATGTCACTGCTGGAGGTGTGAGGGTGATAAGATGCTCTCCTGGGAAGTTTGAGGTAAGGGTTAAATGCTGTAGGACAAGACCACCTGCTCAGCCTTTATTTTGGTGTCTAAGAATATCACTGTCCCTCTCTGCTTCTGATGTGAGAAAGGGGAAGAACAATTTGGGAAAACTCCAGCCAAACTCAGAATTGTTCTTGGATTTTTTAACAATTTCAATAAATTCCTCTTTCCAATTTGAAAGAGAATCGTTTGGCATGCAGAAATGTTTAGCTGAATGCCTAAAGTCCTGCCAGGCTCAGCTTTAAGGCTGACTTGGGTATTTTAGAAGGTTTTGGTGGGTATGGTTTCTTCTTTCTTTCAAAGGAATGCTTTCACATTTATTCCATGGTTTGGAGAACGTCATCCAAATTTTACAATCGGGTGAACCAGGGCAGGTACCTCAGTCCTGATGAGAGGAGTCTCATGCAGACAGGGAGTGAGTACAAGCACAGCTCTGAGGGAGGAGGGTGGTGACGGTGGCACCACCCAAATTGCTGCTGCCAGGTCGGTGACTCAGCTGAGGGACTGAGTCACAGGGTCTCCCTCCCCTTCCTCTGGCCAGGGAAGGTACTGATGTTCTGCTGGTGCCTTGGAGATGTCAATTGTAATATTCCCACCATGCTGCAGAAGCCAAAGGAACAAAAGTTTCCTCCTCCTCCTCTCTGTCCGTGTGGACTTGCTCCGGGCAGTCTGATCGGGGAGCAGAAAGTGCAGGCCTGACTAAGAGCCAAGTGAGCTCTGGAATCAGAGACTAGGCAGTGCAGATTGCCTTTGGAGTCAGGGGAGGAGGCCAGGATCCTCCAGAGCGTGATTCAAGGCAGGAGGCTCCGGTGGAAGATGTGAGTTTGTGTGGGAGTGGGGATGCCTTACCCGGGACGGAGATTCCATTCAAACGGACAGTCACACCACGTTCTGGCTGGTACTGGTTGAATCTTGTGAGTATTGATTGAAATCTCAGGATTAGTAGAGGCAAGCAGCAACTCCTACATTTTCAGACAAGATCTAATTGCTTAGAAGAACATCCTGATTAGAGTCAGCAAATCAATATACAGCAATGGAGCTTAAATCGATAAGATAAGGCCCTGCCTGCTGAAAGATCTGCTCTCTGACAGTGCATTGGGAAATTCCCCCACTTAATGAGGTTTGGAAAATTGTGCCAGGCATTTCATCTGTGTTGAAAATGCCTTGGAAGGCATGCAGTCCTTCCTTCTGGTCTTTTCCTTGCTTCCCTTCTCTTCTAACTCCTATGACTTTGTCTTGAAGTCTTCATCTCTTTCTTGAATAAAGGTTTGTGCCTGTGCTCTTGATTCCTCTATTGGCAAAACTAAACTGCCCAGGTTTTAATTAGAATGTAAAAGTTGCTTTGGTTTGTTCTGCATTGGTTTTGTTTTATTCTTTAAAAGCAAACAAACAAACAATTTTTTTCTTTGAATTGCTTTCCTTGAGTTACAGAAAATCTCTTTGGTGCTCACATGTACCTTTTCCCCCTTGTTTTATACACCTGGGATTCTGGCTTCATCTTGAGTCTTACTCCACTTTCTGGACTACTTTTTTTTGTTTTTAATTGTATCATTATGGCATGAGATTCTGCCAGTTCACCAGCCTGGCGGTATTGTATATCAGTCTGGGAATCAACACAATGAAAAATTAAAATGGTTATTGTTCAGCACTACTTAGAATAGCAAACCTCCATTTATAGACGTCCCAAAATCAATGGGAGATGGATTTCTTCTGTTGCCTGACAGATTAATAATCTTATCCAAATCATTTGCCGAGATACTAATTTTTAGTTCCTTGGCGAATACCAGACTAAATTCCTTTCAGCAGCTGAGTACAAAACCATCATGGTTTCCCCATCCCAAAGTTTTCCTGACACACAATAATAACAACTCTTGAAATGAAATATTCTGACAGTGGCTAATGACAGCCTTGCTACATCAATAAATTACAGAATCTGAGTTGCCCTTGGCTTGCAAAATTCTCACTCCTTCCTGACTGCAGTGCCCACAAATGACCTGGTCTTCCTCAGAAAATAGGAAAGAAAGATCCATAATTATAAATATTTACAATTCTGTGTATATACATGTTTATATGTATTATAAGATTATATGTCTATTGCAAGTCACTCCTAATTTTCTCTGAGGAATTTTGTATTGGCTCACACAGTGAAAACTTGGGAAAAAGATACAAGAGCCAAGGACAAGGATAAACCAGATCTGATTTACCACTCAGAGTGAAAGTGAAGAAAAAAACAAAAGGAGAAATAGACACTTAACATGCTTTCTGCAGATGTCATATTCCTTCAGACTCACAGTCAATCTTCACACTAATTTACAGCCACAAAGTGGTGATGTTTCACAGTCTGTCATTAAGAAGAGGTTATCTTTACCAAGCTTTCTAGTATGTTATATTCATAGAACTGATGGTTATCATTTATTTACTAACCAGCTGCTAAATAGTTTCAAAAGATACATTTCTGTGTGTTATCTGAGCCCTCTTTTGATCAGAAAAAAGGTTGGCCTCAAATCAGACTTCTCTAACATTGGCCAGGGTTTTACAGCTCAGCTTGGTCATCCAGTGAAAAAGGTGACTCATCTTCTAAATAAGAAAAAGAAATAGCACTTGGATCTAATTTGGATAGTCCTGATCTATTTAACCCACTAACATTTCTCCAGTTTCTCTCTCAAAGTACATGGGATCATTTGCATGTGTACCAAAGAAAGTTTTGAAAGGGGACTGAACAGAGAGAGGGAAGAGTTGCAATCCCTGCAGTGACAAGGTGTAGCTGTAACATTCACATGTACCTTTTCCTTTGCTGCTTATTGTTTCAGTTCAGTACTTTAATGCTTCAGATCTTCCCCTCAGATGTGGAAAGCCCAAGTGGAATTTCTCTGTTTGCCCTACAGTATTTAACCCAGATCCTGCAGCAGAGCCTGGGGTGGCTTCTCATTTACCAGTTAGTTCAAAGATTCTGATGAAGGCACTTGTAATGGAGAGGGGATTTGAAAGCCCTCAGGCAAGGGTTGCTTCCCTCAGGCCCAGAGTTACTCCTTTAAGTGTGTTTTCAGCCTCCAACCATCCTTTCACAGGGGTGAGGAGCTCCTGAAATCATCAGGAATCCTGAGGTGCCTTGGAAAGGGCAGTGCCAGCAGCTCAGGCAGTGACCCTGCCCCTCTGCCCAGCCCTGGGGGCACATCTGGAGAGCTGTGACCAGTCTGGGATCATCAGGACAGCAGGGACATGGAGCTCCTGGAGCGGGGCCAGCAGAGGCTGTGGGGATGATTTGGGGCCTGGAGCATCTGTGCCAGGGAAAGGCTGAGGGAGCTGGGGCTGTGCAGCTCGAGAGGAGCCCCAGCTGAGAGGGGCCCTCAGCCCTGGGTGTCCCTGTGTGCAGGGAGGGCTCCCAGCAGGGCCCAGGCTCTGCTCTGGGGCCCAGCAATGGCACAGAGCAACGGGCAGGGACTGAGCCCAGGAGCTTCCACCTGCACATGAGGCAGAACTTCTTCCCTGGGCAGCGCCTGAGCCCTGAACAGATTGTCCAGAGAGGCTGTGGGGTCTCCTCACTGGGGATATTCCAGAACCAGCTGGACACAATCCTGTGCCCTGTGCTCTGGGATGGCCCTGCTGGAGCAGGGAGATGGGACCAGTGACCACTGTGCTCCCTTCCAGTCCCTCCATTCTAGGATTCTGGGAATGTCCAATGAGCAGAAGGAGGCACTCACAGCATCCCACTCCATTCTGCAGCTTCCTGTGCTTACAGAGGATCCTTTTTTTGAATTAAATAAATCAGCAGTTCCTCTCCTTCCAGGAGAGCGACCTCATTTCTCCTGTACCACTGTGATGGGCCTAATGGAATGATTTGGGTAGATGATGGATAGGGGTGAATTCTGAAGTCACTTGAACCCAAAGACGATAAGGATTAAAAGCAGAACTGAACATTTTGGTCTCTTAGAAAACAGAAAATGTCACCTCATGCACTCTTGCGGGATTTAGCAAAGGTGGATGAAGGAAGCAAAACCCTCCTTCAGTGCCAAGAGTTTAGGTAAAGACTGGGGTTTAAAAAGGAGTCCAGTTGATAGGTGACTGAACCGAAAGGCCAGCTGCTAAGTTGAGTGTTTCCAGAACTAAACCTGGGAAGATTAGAGCTAATTGAACAGTTCATTAACAAACATTGCTCGCTAGCTCTGTGTAGGGTCTCCAAGCCAGAGCAGCTGTACTTTGGTGACTGGTTTGAAAAGAGGAAGGGAGGAGGAGAAATGAAGGAGTTAAGACAGGTACTGCAGCTGCTCCTTATGAACCTCACCAAACAGCAAACAGGAAACCAGCAGATGAGTATATTTCAGCAGAAATTCAAAGTCGAAGTGACAATAGGAAGGCTAGACTGACAGGTTGAGAGAATTTCTAGAAAGCACTATCGACTGCAAAGGTCAAAGCACGGAGACTTACCTCCTTCCTGCTTCCCTCTCCCCTTCCATTTCCTCTCCTCAGGAGCAGTTCTTTTATTTCATCCATGAGTAATTGTTTGCTGGGATGCATTCGCTTCCAGAGGTGGAAAGGAACAGGAGCAAGCAGCATTAAGTAGTAGGAAAGAAGCTGAGAATTTAAAAAATCTGGTGAAAAACTGCGGTGCCCAGTGGGGAAAATGAGTATGCAAATGCAAAAATAATAAATACAGCTGAGCAGGTCGGATTCATCCTGGAGGAGATGTGAAGATGTGCAGTGAGGAATCAGTGTTTCCCAGGGGTGTGTTTCGCTGTGTGCACCACCGGAAGAGAGTGACTTCTACTCGGGCTCGTGTCAGTGGTAACAGTGATCTGGAGTGAGATGGAGGAGCAGCAGCAGCACTTCATCTCACCTCACCCTTCTCTGGAGACACAAGTGCCCTTCTCAGGTGGTTGAGGTCTCGCTAAAGGCCCTGCAATATCTGAGAATTCTCCCCTGGGGTTCTCCGAGCCACAGCTCGGCCTGCAGGGTTGGAAGACATTCTTCATGGGCTTGATGAAATGGGAAATACACTCTGGGCTTGCAATAAAATGAAACTGTTTCCTGTTCTGCCTGTAAACATTCCATAGGAAATTGAGGCAGTTTTCACTGGAGACAAGGAAACTACCACCAACCAGGAAAAGCTGCTTTAACTGTGAAAAACGGCAAGCTTCTCCTTATGGCAAATGCACTGAAATGTACACTTTTATCCAGGGGCTGGAATTACACCCTTTTCTCCGAGAACAGCTGCATGTGCTGGTGGGAATGGTAAAGTTTTGGCCTGGATCCAATTTGATAATACTTACAGAAGGATGCAAGGTTTTTGTTGTTTTGTTTTGGTTTTGATTTTTTTGGGTCTTTGTTTTGTTTTGTTTTTTTCATTTTGGTTCCTTTGAATATAAATTCTTCCAGAACAAAATTTGGTCACTGGCAGATCAGCCATGCAAAGGTGCTGAGTACTCTGGCTGTGGTCCAAAAGTGCACTTAAGCCCGTGCTTAACTCCGAGGACATAATTAGTCTTGCCAATTCCAGCGGGGCTGTTGACATGCTTAAAGTTAAGCATGTGACTAAATCCACTGCTCCAAGAATGCTTAGCCCTTTGTAGGGTTAAGCCCGGCTCTGTGCTACACAAAAGCTCTTTTGTTCAGCCTTGAATGACGAGGACAGGCAATGGAAGGAATAAACACCGTTCTTTAAAATAAACATTGTGCTGATCACAGAGATAGCGCACATGTTATTAACGCCGAGGCTGTCATCACATTTTATTAGCAGCGTTTCAGCAGCACAAATGAGATGATTCACTCCTCTGAACCATGTCTCCATTATCTCTTTGTACCTGAAATGCCTGGCTGTTCTGTTCCGTGGTAACTCTGCAGCTGTCGGTGTTTGCATGGAGCCCTGCGCATCTTCAGGCTCTGTACTCTGAACACACCAAGATGCTCAGTCCTGTGACGAGCAGCTGAGGGAGCTGCGGGGCTCCCCCTGGAGAAAAGGAGGCTCAAGGGGGACTTTTTCACCCTCTACAACTCCCTGACAGGAGGGGGCAGCCAGGTGGGGTCAGGGTCTTCTCCCACGTAGCAAGAGACAGGATGAGAGGAAACGGCCTCAAGCTGTGCCAGGGGAGGGTCAGGTTGGACACCAGGAAGAATTTTGTCATGGAAAAGGTGGTTAAGCACTAGAAAAGGCTGCCCAGGGAAGTGGTGGAGTCCTCATGCCTGGTTTATTTCAAGAAATGACTCGATGCTCTCGTCTGGTTGATACTGGGGTGCTCAGTTCATGGATGGACTCGAAAATCTGGGAGGTCTTTTCCATCCTAAAGGATTCTGTGATTCTGTGAAGTCAGCTCTGAGCAGGCTGCTGGCTCTGTCTGGTGCAGTGACACCACACAGAGGCAGCAGCTCACCTTGAGGAGTGAAGTGACCCTGGCAGAGCGACAGCCACGTCCCAGCCTTGGCCTTTCCTCGTCCCTTGCACAGTGCTCCCAGCTCTGCACTGTGCAGCTGCAAGTGGGCTGGAGCGGATCATGGAATGTTTAGATCTTGGAATGATTTGCCTTTGCAAAGAACTTTAAAGTCCATTTCATTCCCATGGCAGGGACACCTTCCCTTATCCCAGGTTTCTCAGAGCTCCATCCAGCTCAGCCTGGAACCCTTCCAGGGATGGGGCAGCCATCCCTGTGTTACGAGCTGCCCCTGAAGGCAAGGTTTTTGCTGGGTACAGCAATGCAGCAATATAAAAGCATAAAAATAACACTTAAGCACGTCGGCAAGTGGCAAATTGCTTTGAGTCATTGCCCGTTAACATTCCAGTCTCCCAGAAACCTGTGCCAGGGCCTCACCACCCTCACAGGGAATAATTCTTTTCTAATATCCAATCTAAACCTACTTTCTGTCAGTCCAAAGCCATTGATTGAGGTCAGTGCATGATCAGGCAAAGAGTGTGGAAAATAGACAAGGCCACAGTGCTGTTATTTCAGGTCCCATCATCCTGGTAAGATTTTGTGTGGGTTCTCCCAAAGCTGGAAGTTTGAACAGCCTGAAGCAATGAGGCCCACAGGGTTTCCCAGTGCAGTGAGGGACTGGTGTTGTGGCATTTTTCATGGTGCAGCAAAGGGAATGTGAGTGTTTGCAGGCATTTTTCTCCCTAACATTCCCATTTTTGGTCACACAGTCCCAACTGAAACATAGCAGCAGCAATGGTCAAGTGTCAGAGGGAAAGGTAGTGGGAAGAACAGATTTTGCATGTTGTTGGGCTGTAATTGTTGAGGTCTGTATAACTGAGTCACTGAACCATTCACATTAATAATTAAAATGAAGCATTCTTAAAACATAATTAAGAAAAAAAGCCTGAAGCTTAAACAAATAATCTTCCCCTATTTATTCTTTATGCATTTTTCCATTCCAGATTTTCTAAGTCTTAGCACTCTCTCATTTTTAGCCTTGCTTTTAAGTTTCCAGGGCATGGCTGCTTTTTTATTTCTTTAATTCTCTTAAATTTTGTTTCATTGTTGGTCTTAACTACTTTTTTAATTATATTCCTACAGTTTTGCTTTTTTCATTTGAAAACTCCAACTTTGACAATTACTAATTCCAAACAGGGGGAAATTAAGGAAAATCAGCAGATTTCAGAAGACAAATCTAAGTTTCAGTGGCCTAAACAGTTGTCACTTCCTGAAAAAGGTTTTTCCAACAGAACAATTTTGGGTTTGAGAGCTGCAGAATCATCTATGAAGTTTTCCTACACAATCTTAACATTCAAAAAGACTGCAGTAGGTCTGTGAGAACACATTTTTATTTCCATGGGTGATGCAATCCTTACCCTGTCTGCAGGCAAAGTCTGCTCATGATTCACCAGAGTTCAGCAGCCCGGAGGGCACAGAGGAGGGCACAGAGCATCTGTTCTGGCAGGATAAAAGATTAATTTCTGAACACTAAAAATAACTTCTCTATAATTCCATCCCATCTTGCTTCCAAGGACCTGACGTTTGGCAAATTTTAATGAAGTGAACCTTGCAACACCTCTGCGAGGTCGATGTAAATATCATCCTCGTTGGCAGGTAAATGAAATCATGGCACAGATGAAGACAAAGGCCTGGATTCAGGAAACATCCCATGCAGACATGCATCCTCTCTTTCAGGTGCTGCTGGCAGCAACAGGGGACATTTTTTACTGAAATAATTAAATCCGATCTGGAAGTCATTGCCCAGACACAAAAGTCCATTTTTGGCTCGAGGAAATGAGCAGACATTACTCATGGTCAGCTCTGGAAACAGTTCTTACTCACTCACAATCAGTCAGAGTCCTCTGGAAGAAACTGGAAGCAAGAATAGTGGTGAAAGAACATTGGTTTTTTGATTATTCAAAATGTTTTTCCTTCTAGACTGACATGCAAGCACATAGAAAACTCTGAAGACCAGAAGAAAATGGAATTTCAGATAATTTTCCTCCTGAAAACCCTTGGTGATTCTTATTCTTAAAACTCTTTTTTGTTTTGTAATTGTAGAAATACGTTTGCAACAGAAAATGAAACATTTCTTTTCAGGAAGCAAAAAAGATTGGGCTTAAGCTGGACAAAATAAAGCAAAGTAAACCCCTTGAAATGACTTCTATTGGTTGGGTTCTTTACTTGTGAGAACAAAAATGTCTCAATTGACTCTCTGTGTCCTTCAGACTCTGGGAAGAAAATATGCAAAACATATTTTTGTTATTCCTTGGCAGCCTCAGATGGTTTTAAGAATATTTTTTTCTTTTTTTCTTTTTTTCTTTTTTTTAATTTGATAAGCTTTATTAAGCCTGCTATACATCATTATCCAGTTGTTTAGAATATAATCAGTGGGTGAAAAAACTTAAGGGGATGGAAAGACAAGAGAGGGTGAAACTGAGAACAAGATTGATTTCCCCCACATTTAGCTGTCCTCACTTGGTTTAATCTCTCAGATGAGAGAGATGAATCACTCCCTCGAGGTGCTTCAGACAGAGCCCCGTGTGAGCAGCTTGAGCCAGACATCCAATTTTCAGAGAGCTGATACTCAGTAGGAATAGTCCTGCCCCAGTTCCTGCCTCTCCTCTTCCAGCTGGAATTGAAGCTCTGAAGCCCCACAGAGCTTCAGTTCCCAGCCCAGGCAGATTTTGAGTGATTTGCTTATTTAATAGCAAAGAAATAAACTCCAGGTTGCATGAATTACTGTGCTGTTGATTCTTAACTCCATGCCTTAGATAAGGATGGGTTGGTTGTAGATTCCACTTGGATGCAAGGACAGCAGAAGTCCAGGGTGAAAGTCCACTGAGCTCAGCATCCTGGCCCATGGAAACATAAATATCATTCCATGGAAAATAGGTGAGAATCAAGTAAATCTTAAGTGACACTCCCCCAGGATACTCTTCCAGTCTCTAATAACCGCTTGAGGATTACCCGAGATAAAGGTGATACCTTGGAGTTTATGTTTTCACAGCTGAATGGTTTTGATCCTGTGAAAATAAAGCCTGGCAGGAATACAGCATTCCCTGCAGCCTGCAGCTCCAATTCCACGAGGGGTAGAAGCCAAGGGATGGCTGGAGTTCCTGCAGAGCTGTCTTGGCTGATTGAAAGCCACTCACTCTGAGCACTGTCCTTTGTACAACATGGCTTCCAGCACAGGATGATTCAACTTCTCACCTACCTTGACCACGTGGTGAAGAGCTGAGTGCACAAAAAATGCCTTGAGCTTGTAGTTAAAGGTCCATTTTGTGGGCTAGGAGGAATTTGTGGTCCAAGCACCGACAGGAAAATGAACAAACCAAAGTGGTGCTTCCAAATCAGGGCCTGATTTTTGCTGTTGAACACACGTGTACCTGTGGATGCTCAGGAAAGGTCAAGCAAGCATTGAAATAAAAACACAGAAATGGTTTTCCTTTATGGAAATCAGGGCCTTCTGATTTCTTTGACTGAAAGAAAAGCATTATTCCTAGCTTGGACTACACATTCATTATGTAAGGTTCCCTGAAAGATTTGAGGAAAATTTAGGTGTAGAGAGTTCTAATAGGAGTGTTAAAATAATGAGAAAGGAGCACTACAACAGCAGCTGAGAAGAAGAGCTGATAAAGGGTGTCAGATATAAAATAACAAAAAAATCCCCAGACAAACAGTGTGGAGGTGATTGTAGTATCTTGCAGGAAGATCCTTTTTTATTTTCCTTCAGAAAAAATATCTACTTCCTGACCTGCTAAATTATTGATGGAGCAGAAATTGGCTATCACAGCCTGTCCTGTGCAGGCAAATCTCTTTTTTTCAGGGGTTGCACTTTAGCACATGCTCAAGGCGAGCTTGCACCGCCATCTAAATATTTTGAATTCAGCCATATGCAGAAGCACATTCTTCAGTTACAATCTCAGGCATGTACTTTGGGGAAAAAAAGCAGTAAAAAAATCACTTTGTCACTGAAGTCAGCAACTTTGACTCTGCTCAGAATGTGGGACTGATTGGTATAAGCTGCCATTTAATGTAGCATGTTTTCAGATCATAAGTATATTTTATTATGTCCAAATCTATCACGAGGCCAAAATAATCTCTGGCACACAACAGGGATGAGTCTGTCCCACTGCAATATTTTTTTCCCTTTAAAATCAATTTGTAGCATCTAATTTTTGTTTATCTCTGGGAAAACCAAGTAAATCAGTATTTTTTTTTTCCTGAATTAATTTATAAATGACATAAGCAATGCATAGAAAAATGATCACCATAAACTATTGCAAACAGGTAAATTGTCAGACTTTCTGTTGTTCATTTGTCTACTGGCTCCATAGAAAATAAACTTGGTGTAACTCTGCCCTGACTCCTGGGTTACACTTGTTACTTTGGCAAATTCTTTTTTAATTAATAAATATGGAGGCTAAATGGACAGGAAGGTTTTGAGCAATGCAAACCAAAAAAATGGACTCGATTTAGGAAATCATAAAAGCATGTATGGATGCAGTCCTGCTTAGAAGAACACACTGGGCTTCTCTGGATTTAATCTAAGCAAAAATCCAGCGAAGCATATGCTCTAAAAAGCTTGTCCTGGCTAGACATGTGTTTTGAGTGAAATCCGCAGCATTTACATTAAATTTAGTTCAGAGAGCAGATCCAACCAAAAAGAAGAGGAGAACTTGAAAGAGTTATCTGTAATTTTCATGAAGTTACAAGAGTTTAATTTAAATTTATATCGTTCCCACGCCTTGTAAATTGGCCCATGCTTGAGTATGTCTGTAATAATTTGCTGGCATAAATTGTAAATGGCTTTGATGTTTGGGGTATTAAAGAACACTTTGCTTATTTGGGAGGTTAATTTTGCAGGGAATAGTTTGACAGAAAACGTGTTATTTTACATTCAGAGAATACAAACCAGATTCCTGATGTACTGAAGGCATCGGGACCAGGCCCTGCCATGCCCTACAGATGTGGGGGGCTCCATGTGAGCAGGGAACAACCCCAAAAAATCCATATATCTGGTGCCTGATAGAATCCTGAATCCAAGCAGTTGTCTTGTCCAGCAAATGAATTCAATATTTATTTAATGTGAGATTGGACAGACTGAAATCACACCCATCCTTGTGCTCCTCCTGTTGTCACATCCACATCATCGTGGAGACCACGTGGACACAGGTGTTGCACTGACCATGAAGCCACAAAAGGAGGCAGGGTGTTGATTCCCTGTCATGGCAGAAAGCTCCAAAGCTGAAATATATCAAACAGAAAAGCAGCTGTTGGTAGTGTTTAAATAAAGGGTTTGGGCAGAGTCCAGCAGAGCACCTTGGTGGGACTGATCACCGGGGCTGTGGCAATGCCAGAGTTTGTTGAGATGAAATTTATGGGTAACTATCTACTGAAATTACCAAGCCATAATGAATTCTTCCAGAATTTATCACAAATAGCATTAGTTAGGATACATTTTGTGGGCATTAGTGAAGCTCCCACAAGTATTTTCCAGATATTTGATCATAACTCAGCATTAGTCAGGCATGAGTTAATGGACACCAAAGGCTTTATTCCCTTAAAAATCCCTTCTTGTTTGGTGAGTCCCACTGCTATTATATAATTTAATATTCATTGTCATGACACTAATCGTGTGGTATTGATTCAGATATTGCACATTACCATTGGGACTCCATTTTAATTCAGTCTTAGTGCAGCATTAAGATGTAAAACAAAAGTGTTAGCATTTTAAGTTAAAAGTCTGACTAAAACATTTCCATTTTGTGGAATTCTGCTGCCCCCATTGAGTCAAAAAGTCAATCCAGATCTTCCTTAAGGGTGAAGATTTGTAAACAAATGTCACAGCACCTTTTATTTTAGCAGCCAAAAGGCTGTAAGTAAAGCTGAAATATTTAGAGGGCCCAAAGTGTAAAAAGGCTCTCTGCAAAATAAAGGAACTTTACTTTGCTACCAAAAAGTCACTGGGATATTTGACTTCAATTTCAGTGGCTACAAAACCACCTCCAAAGAATTTGCCACTTATTGCACTACTGAAATATTGCCAACAAATACTGAAATGGTGCTGTTTCACCAAGAGTAGACTAAATTTTGACTTCTCTCTACTGGACTTTTCTCCTACAATTAAGCCACAAAGCAAATGCCCCAAGAGGGGAGAAAAAAAGCACTTATTTTCCCCTTCCTTTATACCTGTGTCTCCCACCATGGCTTTATCATGCCATATAAACAAAGGACAGAACCCTTGCTCTGAGCATAAAAATGTCCCATTACAGAGAAAATTCCACACATGTGGCTTTTAGGATAGTGTCCTTCACATTTCTTTTCCCTCAGCTTAGCATGGTCCCACTGAAATCTCTTAAAATACAGCACTAAACTTCAAATTTCTGTGCATCTGTTCATATCTGTTACTCAAGACTTTTCTTGTTCATGCCAGTCTGCTAAAATTTATGCTCATTGAGGCTTATACATATTTTATTTTAAAGAAAAATGAGGTTAGGTCACTCTAATTAGACTGTAAGTAACTTTTTTCTAAAAAAGTGTATAGTCTTTTGCTGTGGCCATGGTTATCCAGAGCAGCACACAATTAAATATAATTTTCCCCCATTCATTATGGCTGTGAGATGCCCCTGTTTAACTTTTTTTTATTAAGGAGAGAAACAAATAATCATTTTGAAGATGCTGCGATCAGTGGGGAGAAGGGAAGAAGTCTTTTACACTGTCCAATTTTAAATTTGTTAACTTAGAATTAACTCCTAACTGAAAGCAGTGCTCAAGATGATAAGACACTCAAGATGCTGAGGAGCAGAGATGTGTCCAGGTCCATTTAAAATCCATTCAAATGGTACTCCAGAAAGTACACCCTTACTTTTTAGGCACCTGTTTTTTGTGTGAGGCAGAGATAAAAAACAGAGGATAAAGGGAGGGTACAGCAGAGAAGTTATAGAAGTGAAAGATTAATGGGAAAGAAAAAATCTGCTTCTGTGTGAATGACAGACAAAATTCTACACAGAATCTGCTTCTGTGTATGGAACAAGGACAAAATTCTGCCTAGAATGTTTCCAGAGTTGCTTCCAAAAGCATCAGTTCTAGTGACAAAGTGGAATCTGGACGCTGGGTCATTTCTGGGACAGAGGGCTCAGTCCAAGACTGCACATGCAAACAGTGCTGAGCAGAGTAAGAAACCAGGCAGGAGCCACATCTCTCGAGGTTCCCTCAGATCATCCCCCCCTCTCTGCTAATGGAGATAACCTGACATGTTTGTGCACCCTGGAACTTGTGGAATTCCATGGGGATCCATCTCCACTTGTTTTTCCTTAACGAGCTGCAGCCACTGAGATCAGATGCCCCAGTGTGTGGTGAGACCTCTCATTTGTGCCTCTCAAAGCTGCTGGAAGCAGGGCAGAGCAAAACCCAGCGAGCAGCAGAGCATCTCAGCACCTCCCAGGAACAAAACTGCCACAGCTCTGCTTCACAGAGCAGAGTGAGGGACTGAAATGAGAGTTGTTACTGGTAAAAGGTCTAGACAGCATTTCTTAGATGTATGTCCCCAAGAACGCTGGCAGCTTTGCTGGATCCAAAGCTGTATTATATACATCACAACTGCAAAAGTCTCATATTTCGTGGCCCAAACCCATGAACATCTAGGAATATAAGAGCATAAAAATTTTGGCTGAAATATTCAATATAAATAATCTCCACAACATTCTCCTTCAGATATGCTTTTAAACTCAAGTACTGGGTTTGTGTCCTTGATATTGCTAGAGATGTTAGCTTTTCTTGGAGGCTTGAGAATCTCCTGAGGTTTTCAGGTTAAACTTATGTATATGAGTTCAGCATTTTCATAAACAGTTTGATAATAAAGTTGCATGAAAACTGTAGCTCTGAACTGCACCACTTGGCCAGCTGGAGCAGCTATCTTTTCTACTCCTGGCTGGTGCCAAATCTACAGAAAGATACATATAAAGTCCTACAGAGGAGGCTGAATAAGAAATCAGTGCCAGCAGGGAGTGCTTTGTTCTCTTTTGCTCCTATTTTGCTGCTACTCCCTTTTGCTTTATTTGTCCTTCAGGGCTGCTCCTGTAGTTTAGCAAGAGCAAATAATGATGAACATTAATTAAAATCTTTGTAGATACCTGACTGGTAGATACAGGCTGATCTTTTGCACTAAAGTTAGCTGTGGGAAACTTTTCTTGAACCTCTGAAAAGGCAGCCTGAAATAGAAGTCAAGTCTGTGATGAGTGTAGATAAAGCTTTGCTCTGTGCAGGGTGTCCTATAGAAAAAAAGGCATTTATAGAAAACTTTAGGCATGCTCTGGCCATTTGCTTAGGGGGTTCTTACCCTGCTACTGTTGGGAAATCCTGGTTTTCGAGGCCCCATGGGGAGCCTTTGGTTTGCTGTAGCAGTGTGCCACGAATTTCTCAGGGCACAGGATTGTGTCCAGCTGGTTCTGGAATATCCCCAGTGAGGAGACCCCACAGCCTCTCTGGACAATCTGTTCAGGGCTCAGGTGCTGCCCAGGGAAGAAGTTCTGCCTCATGTGCAGGTGGAAGCTCCTGGGCTCAGTCCCTGCCCGTTCCTCTGTGCCATTGCTGGGCCCCAGAGCAGAGCCTGGGCCCTGCTGGGAGCCCTCCCTGCACACAGGGACACCCAGGGCTGAGGGCCCCTCTCAGCTGGGTCTTCTGCAGTCCTTTCTTGGAGTGTTGTCATTTGACAAGAAACTTACTCCGGGCATTGGAACATCTCCAGCAAAATATTCTTTAGCGGTTATGCTCCAAACATAATTGAAAATAAACCTTGTAATCCTCACCCAAACATAGCACTGAGCAAGGGCCGTACCAGACACTGACTTCTGCTGGAGGTCTAGGGTTTCTTTCACCACAATTTCAGTGTGCACAAAGCTTTCTCTTCTCTTGAGGATATAGAGCTCAGCAGGCTGATGGAATCAGCACCTCCTTTACCCCCCCAGTCCATCACCAATATGCAGGACTGGCTTCCTCAAGCTTTACTGTTTGACGAGTAGTTTAGCAGCAAGGGTCTTGTACAGCATTTGTTACTAAGGAATTTCAAACCAAACCACGTCTGTTTCTGTATTATGTTCTCTAATTATCTCAATCTTGGTGTGGTTTAGGCTGGGGAAGCTGTTCCACATGGCAGCACAGACTGTTCTGCTCGGCAACATCTGGGAGCTCAGAGTAACATTACCTAAAGAGGGAACAGTTCAAACCTATTTATTGTTAGGCTTGTGGCACCATAACATCATGTTGGGCTTCCCAAAGCCACGAAAATTTTTCTTCAGATACTTTCGGTAGAAGCTGCTTGAGGTCCCTCTTTTGGAAGGAGTCAGTGTTGGATCCTCCTGGGCGCAGACAGACACTTGTCCCCTGTTGTCACTCAGAGAATGTACTTGCTGTGTTCTGCTCACTGAAGAACGAGTTTGGGGCTGGCCTGAAATGATTCAGTGATTTTGGCAAAGTTTTTCAGAAAACTTTTATAAGAAGAAACTGTTTGGGTTGCTGAAGTGGAGCAAGGACCTTTATCCCTTTTTATCAGAACACCGTTCTGGATGTGAGGGACCTTTTAGATGTGAAGAATCGGTTTCCCTTGTCCTTATGTTCCACATCTAAGGCATTATCCATATCCACATTAAGGATATTCTAGTTTAGAGTGCTGGGAGAAGGTTCCTCTTCTGGCTGCTGTTCATAAAAGGATCACTGCCCAAGAACAGGGCTCTGGGAAAGGGCAGCTGGAGCTTGGTGCTCTCTCTGGAGTGTTTGGGATACTCACCTGGAGAAGGGAATGCCCTGGTTCTTGTCCCTCTGCCAGTGATCACTTCAGCTCACTGTGAAAATGCTTCAAAAGGGAGACTGAAACTTGTCCAGATCTGGCACAGAGTTTGGAGGCCAGGGCATTCTGGGAGCTGGGGATTTGACATTTCTCCATGGGATAAGGCAGTGAATCTAAATCTCTGGTACTTTGGGTAAGCAGCTTAAGCACTGGGCTAGGTAGAAAGAGTGGCATTTCTTTGTTATTTTTCAGTGTTACCTAATGAAGCTTTTCATTTCCAGTACTTTGCTTTTATTAGAATTGTTAGCAATGAAAACAAAAATATTTCCATTGACTCATAATGACTTTTCTTCATAGAATCACAGAATATGCTGAGTGGGAAGGGATTTGTTTCTCTAAGAGAAAAAAGACGAAATCACTTATGTTCAAGGCTAAATGTTTTGTTTGTTTGGACTAAGAACTGCAAAGTTCATTATTTGCACAAAGTATTAAGTGAGGGTAAGTGCTTAATGGGTTTCATAAAGATTTGAATATCATATATAGAGAAAGGAAATTCTAAGTGCTTTGGAGGACTGGATCAGAATCTGACTGGTCTTGAAAAATTGGGAAAGCAGTCCAAGGTAAACAAAAACATTCTCAGTAAAGGCAAGCACAAAGTGTTACAAATAAGAAGGAGCAAATACATCTAAAGCAGGAGATAATTCCCAGGCAGAAATGCTACCAAAAAACGTGGAGATAACTCTGAGTGACAGAGGACCAATGACATGAAGCTGTGACGACAAGAAAAGATAAATCTCACTGAATGATGTATTCAGAGGTCCTTCATTGACAGAAGGGCTGAGTCCCCCTTCATTTCTGAGCAGAGAATTAGGTTATCTATACATTAAAGAAGGGAGTGAGGGGTGTTTTACTTTCTTCACAATCAAGTGTGGCTACAGAAGGAATTATTGAAGTTCTCACACTCCTTGATTTGTTTAATGTTATTTCTCAAGCTATCCAAGTCAATGTTGGAAGGAAGTGGAAATGTCCTGGAGGGCCGTGTGTGCTCAGCACCACACAGACACAAATCCCTTCTGGGTCTTCCAGCAGCACCACACAGACACAAATCCCTTCTGGGTCTTCCAGCCCTGTGGAAGAGGTGCACAAGGAGGTGAAGCTTTGCATTGAACCACCCACAACTGCAATTCCAGCCACCAAACTGCAAAATTGTCCTGGGGGTAGTGCTGCCATAGCCTGGCATGAAATCCGTGTTAGTCACTCCAAGCTTCTGTGGAGATCAGGAGTGATTTCCTCAGTGGACAGCCCACAGAGAGGAGGAACAGGGCACCTAGAATGAAGCAACTAGAATGAAGCAAACCATTTAGATCCCCACCAGCCTAAGAGACTTCTTTTCCTATTCTTTCTATTACTAACGCACTGCTGCTTCTGCTTCCTATTACTTTGTGTTCCCTTTATATCACTTGAACAGTTCAAAGGGCCTATAAAACAAGTGCCAATAACCTTTATGCATTCTTAATCATGCCTTTATGTGTTCAGACTGCCTAAAAGGGCTGGGGGATAAATAAGAAGGCCCAAGGTGTGAAATTAAACTCTGAACTGGGGAAAAGAAAATACATGCGCATGGTTTATGACTTCCACAAATGGAAAGAAGTCGATCAGGACATGAATCTTCTATATTTGGTACCAGGAATATTTTGGGGTGGGGGTGGGGAAAGGGTGCTGAATTATCTCTCAGTTTCATCTGCTCTCCCCTTTTCCATATAAGAATTTCCAGGACTACGCTACAGCTGGGAGGTCTGGGCAAAAGTGACCCGAGAGATTCAGCCTTGGATTTCCTCACTGGGCAGCAGGTGTTATTCATGTTCAGCAGCAAGGCTTCCTTAGTCCAGGCCACAAGAGGACACAGATAGTCTGAAAACTTTCCTCTAAGCAAAGCCCATGAAGTAATTTGAGTTACAACTTAGAGAGAAATAAACCCTCTTAAAACTCAATGGCTTTCACCCATACTGGGAGCAGGGCTGCCAAGATTTCTGCCCATTAAGGCTTTTTATGGGCAGTTTCTAAAGCCCCGAAAATAGGGATTTCCAAAGGAAATACTGACCCAGATGGAACAGCCGCAGCATAAATGAGGCTGCAATAACACTGCTGGGTCCTGTGAACAAGCAGGAAAGAATTCACCTGGAATTGGTGTTTAGCATCACCTGCCCCCCTCACTCTTCACATCTTTCAGCATTTTGTGCTCAGTGCAAAGAGAATAACTTTTGTTCCTGGGCATCTCTAACATTTTCTGTGCCTGTTATCCTGGCAGCTTTCCTCAACATTCCCAAAGACAATGGGCATGATCTTTATGTTATTATTTGTTACAAATTATAATTTTTTTCTATTGGAGCAAATGTTGAGTATTATAAAACTAAACGGATCTAAGATATCAAAATGAAACCTCAAGAAGTGAACACGATTTGTTGCAGAGTGTGTGTTGCTCAACTCTGTAGGAGGGAAGCAGAACTAGAAAATACTCCAATGAGCAAAAAAATGTATTGTAATCATTCTGTCTTCTTTACAAAACAGTTTTTCAGGGCATTTTTGGGAATATTAGATTATGGTTTTGAGAGGTAACAGAGAAGATAAGGAAAAAGTTTGAGGAATTTTAAGAATCACAAGTCAAATATAAAATTAGCCACAAACTCAACAAGATGAAGGCTGGAAGGAAAATAATGCCTTTAAACTTAATTTCCTTTTACTGTTATAGAATCCATCTTGGGAACTTGGTACAGTATTCTTTACAGGAATATTCAAAGTAAACTCATTAAGAACAATTCTTTTTATTTTGACAAAGAATTAAAAAAAGTTTCAAAGGAACCTCATTAGAACTGTAATTATTAACTGGAAAAATTCAGCGTTAAAGGCTTTCCCTGTAGGAATATGTCACTGAAACATTTTTTTCCCTCAGGCTTTCCATGAAAAGGAAGATTTCACATCTAGAAACTTTGGTTAATGTAACAATAGTAGCAAGTTGCAGTGTTGCAAACTGAGGAAATTTAATTTCTTTTTTAATGGGGAGGATTATTTCCTATAAGCAGCACAGTACCGTTTGTAAGATTCTTATTTTTTAACGCACAGATGCACCAGGTGGTATTTCCCTGTTCTATTTAAGAGTGCATTTAGGTTTGTCTACTCTAGACTTGGTTATAATTAATTACTAATAATTCTGGGCATGATTAATCTTACATATCCTGTTTCTCCAAATGAAAAAGTATGTGCATACCAAATATGTATTTAGTTTTGAGCTGCCAGCATCTATGTTTGCACAAATCTTGAGAGAAATTACTCGTATTTGCCTTTGTGATATGGAGTTGGAGTGCATGGACATATTTTCATCTGCAAATGAAAGCACAAGCAGTGGCCTAAGGGACAGTGAGACAAACTGGAAAACTGAAGTACAACAGATACAACAATCAGTGGGGAGAGGGTAGGAAATGACAGCCCACTCTTTCTTCTTCAGGGAGCAAAGGGAAAGAAAACAACCTTCCAAAAGTCTTCCAGAGGAGGAGAGAGAGAAATTCAAGGAGCATTCAAGAGCATTCAAGGCCCCGTGGGCAGCAAGGGAGGGGGGATTCCAACATTCACAGATGGACAAAGGGGATAAATTTGTTGTGTGGCTGCTTTATCTAAATCCACGAACCAGCCATCACATAACTGTGTCTTCCACAGGAATCCATCCAGCCTGCACAGCTAAGATGTGGTAACCCACAGCAGGTAAAACCCTTGATGGGGCAGAGCAAAGTGTAGCAGCCTCAAGCCTGAGAGCTGCAAATGAATTTGTTGTGGTTTAACCCCACAGAGCCACTCACTCTCCCCTAAACCACTGCAAAGGAAAAAAGCTGGAACTGGCCAAGTGAAAGCCAGAAAATGCATGGGTTGAGATTAGGACAGTTTAATAGGGAAAGCAAAAGCAAGGAGTTGATTCACCACTTCCCTCAGGCAGGCAGGTGCTCAGCCATCCCCGGGAGAACAGGGCTACATCACACACACCTGGGGAAAAAAAATGCCATCACTTCAAACATTCCCCAATTCCTTCTTCTCCCCACAACTTCATAGCCTGAGCATGATGCCAGAGGGTCTGGAATGTCCCCCTGGCCAGCTGGGGTCACCTGTCCTGGCCGTGTCCCCTCAGAACTCGTGCACCCTCTGTGTTGATGGGGTGGGGTGAGAAGCAGACAAGGCCTCAGTGCTGTGTAGTCACGGCTCAGCAAGAACTAAAACATCCCAGTGTCACCTGCCCTGCTTCCAGCACAAATCCAAAACACAGCTCCACGCCAGCTGCTGTGAGGGAAATTAACTCTATCCTGGACAAAACCAGAACATCCTTCAACTCTGGATTCCCACATGTCTGCTAATAACAGCTTCCTGACTCTCCTGTGTGACGTGTGCACGGTGCTTGCATTGGAAGCCAGTTTAAACTCCAGGAATTGAAATGGACCCACCAGGATTTGGATATTATGCCATATAACAAGCACTGATAACAGAATACATGGAGTTGCACTAATTCCAAGGCTTTTTCAGACTCATACAGTGTCCACGAAATTCACACTTCCATTGCAGTGTGCAGAACATACCAACCTCTGTCATTATGTTCTTCATTGTCAAGGTAATCCTTTTAAAACCTCCTTTTGCAAGTGATTTTTTTTTTAAGGATTGCACATATTTTATTGGTGCAGCAATCATCTTGGTTCTGAAAATCTCATTCCTTCCACCAAAACCTGTGGGGTGGTTTCTGCAGAGAATCCTATTTCACCTGTATACATGGGGTTTTTTTGGGAAATGAAGTGACATCATGTTTTCAGTAATTAATAGTAAATGCATTTCATAGAATATACTGAGTTGGAAAGGACCCACAAAGATCATTGGTGTCTCCCTCCTGGCCCTGCATAGCACAGCTCTTAGTTATGCTAGTAAAGAGCAGCTGGGCCTGGTATACATCCTTTTTAAATGCATAAACAAGGATCATATCTTTTCTAGCTTCGAGTCTGGCCCTTATTTCCAGGGGTCAAAATTTCCCTCGTCTGGCATTTCTAGTCCTGCAGGTCCAGCTTCTGTGTCTCTCACTTATGACCCCTAAACTCCCTATTCCTGAGGGAAATGTCACAATAGAACATAGAATAATTATGGTTGGAAAAGACCTCTAAGAGCAGCGAGTCCACCCACCAAGCCAGCACTGATCCATGGCCCCAAGAGCCACATCTGTGTGGTTTTGAACCTATTTGCCCAGAGGGACAAATTTAGTTCTGGTAAAGCTCACAAGGGTTTTATCTTGCACAAGAGCAGCAGCAGAGACTCTGCCTTACACCTGATCCTAGCCAGCCCCTACCCCACACTGCCAGCGAGCTGAGGTGCTGGGATTTTCACAGTTTAGGGCCTACAACAAGACACTGACACAGTCTCCATCAACTCCCTTCTCACCAGGGATTAGTTTTACCAGCCCAGGCCCTGCACATGCAGGATGGAGGGGGAAGAGCTCAGTTTCAGGAGCCTTGCAGTCCTGAGCCACTCCCAGTCCCTTTTCAGACAGAATTTCTGTGCTCCTGCTGTCCTCAGGCGCTGCCCTCTCCATGAAGGCAGCCCTGCTGCGTGGCCATCTGCACTGCCCCTGGCTGGGGACAGCAGCAGCGTAGCAATCAGCATGGTGGGGTTATCTGATAGCCATTAAATGTAATCCAGATTAGCAGAGCAATTACTTCTGAGTCTGCCTGATGGCTTTGCACTGCAAGGCCAAACTGTGGCGAATCTGGAACTTGGTGCTGGCGTTTCTGCGCTCACACTCGGGTGCCACCAAAGTGCCCCGGTCCAAGGGGACTTAGAGGCAGCTGAAGGGACATTCTGGTCACCTAACAGCAGTGTTTGCCTGCATTTCTGTGTGCATCTTGACCCTTTCAAATGCATGGTGAAACTCGTAATTTTACACAGGGGTTTGTATGTCCTGCTCCTTAAAGGAATACTCTTTTCATCTGCAGCATCTATGGATTTAATAATTTTTTCTTGTTTCACCTCTCTGTGAGAGATCACAAAGCAGAGAGGGGCTGGACTGAGAAGATAATGTCTTTTCCCTTTTTCTACAAGATTAAGAAGGGGGTTTCACATGTTTAATTTAGAGTGCATTTTCTTCACTGGGCTTATTATTCAGATATTCAGATCCTCAACCTGCAGTGCAGCAAGACAGACAATCAAGGATATATCTTGCTCCCAAACACTAGAGATTAGCATGATTAATTGTATTAATTAATATTTGTGAGCCTTCCAACAGCTCACAAGTAACTTTTCTCCCAAAGTTTTCTCATTAGCTAGAAACAGAAAAAATGAATTGTCACCTGGCGGAAGAATCCAAAGAGCTGAACACCCAGGTTTTTTTTCCTGAAGGATTCCAAGTGCTGCAGAAGAAGGGCTGTCACTGCCCAATCTTTATGTTTGGCTGGTGCTGTGGTACCCTCTGTTCTGTTCGAGGATTGTTGCCCTGACACAGAACTTGTTACCTCAGCAGAGTGAGAACGAGCTCTTCCCTCCTCAGAATTATCAGTCAGGGATCTCTTCAGTTGTGTTCTCATCCAGGGCTTCATCTCAGCCTTCAGAACCTTTCTTTTGGCTGCTGAGAGATCCTACCACCCAAGTGCAAGGGAACATGATTAATGGGTTTGTACGTCAGCCTTCCGTGTTCAGCCTGGGATGACAGGCTGGGATTTCCCACTCTTGCTAAACTGCTTTGGTTATGGACTTTTTAAATTAACTTTTCCCACAAATCTTGGTAATTGCATTTTCCATTTAGCTCCAGTGGTCAGCTCTCACTCACAATTGCAGCTTTCTAAAGAATATTCCTGGGCTGAGGCCGACAAAGCAGGCAGCAGAAGTGAGGTGCTCCTATCCCAAAGAACCTTTAATTCCTCAGACTTCCCTGAGGAGCTTTTCCTCAGTTTTGAACCTCCTGAAAGGCCAGGTGTTCGTGCATCCACGATGAACGAGGGCTGGCCAGGTACAAATGATGGAGACATCATACCCTCTAGTGGCAGGAATATCTGTCACTCCAGCGCCTTGGGAGAAGCATTCCAGGATTCTGGAGGCTCATAAGGGACAGCCAAGTAGGTGGTGAACATCACTTAAACTCCTGTGGAGCAATCCTTTATAATATATTGACACCTCAAGAATCAAACAGAAAGGTTTGCCCAGAAAAATGAATTCCAAATTCATGTCCTTAATATCATCAAGATTCCCCTTAATCGCTGGCTAGTTCAGCACAACATAAACCAGGAATAACTGTAGGAAAGGTGTTTTTTTGTTGTTATTTTCCTCCTTTTTTCTTTTTTCCCTTTTGTTCTTAGATGATCTCAGCTGCAATTACCACTAATGGTATGAAATATTGCAGACAAATATCAGACACCTTCCATGCTTGATTCTCATCAGCAATATGTCCTTCAGGATTAAACAAAAAACAGAGGGAAGAAAAATATCCCAGGTTTTGGCATTAATAAAAACAGACTTAAAAATTGACTGAGAGCAGGAAGGGTTCATTACCTGACATTCGAGCTCATATCCCTCTAGGTAGTTTTGTTCTTATACAACAACAGTTGCCTCAGCAAAGCCATGGGAGGGATAAGCATGTTTAATTCATGCCTGCTCATATAGAGGAGGTTGCAGAAAGCTGCTTACGAGTTTGCTTTTGAAAGTCTGGTGTTTGGGGTTTGCTCAGCTATTTGCCTAAGGGCAGGATGACATTCCTGTGGCGTGTGCTTTCTTGAATTCCACATAATGTGCTATTTTTTTTTTTTTTTTGCCTAAAATCAGAGTTTGAAAAAAAAGGAAAACCTCCAACTTCAAGAAATAGTAAATGATAGCAAAAGATAATAGGACTTTAACTGGGTTCTGCTCTGTGATGAAGCACATATTGTTTCTAAGTTTTGGCAGTGGCAAACTGGTGTGATAACTCATTATTTACTGCAGTGCTGATCCAAATCACCATCCCATTTTCAGGTTCCCCATCACATCATTTAAAGCAAGGTGGTTGCATTTCAGCACTCCTGACAGAGCTGACAGAGTCACAGTCTTGTTCTTGTCACATGTCGGTCCATCCATTTCACTTTGAACTACTTAAGCCAGCATTTTGTAATTAATTAGACATGTCTGGCTAATTTCTGCTCTGCTCATTACAGAGCTCCTCTGAAGAAGATTGACTCAAAGGTGGTGATCAGTTTTGTTCCTTCTTCTGCTCTTGCCATGAGCCAGGATGCTTCAGTGAACCGCATCACCACAGGCACACCACAATTATTGCACAGCCACCCACGTGTCAACACTGACCCATGGAGAACCCAGTAATTATAAAATAATCAAATCAAATAAATAAACTCGATTTTGCCATTGAAAAGTGGCACAAGATGTCCAGGTGTCTTCAGCCACAATCTTGTGTCCTTGTCGAAAGCCAGATTAATTAACACATGAAATGCAGAGTTTTCAAAGATTTCTTTTCCAGAGCTGTGCTGATGGTGCAGCTGCAAGCTTTGGCTCTTGTGGCAGCTGGGGACACACATCTGTGTGTCTGCCCTGTGCCATCCCACCAGGGAACCAAGTTAAATCCCAGAAAAGAGTCTGGCCTGCACAAACACGGACTGTCGTCTCTCCTAAGATGATAAGGGGTAATAATCATTGGGACACAACACAGACACTAAGAAATGTGAGATCCCTCAAGGTGCCCTTTGGGGGGAAAAACTAAGATGACTTTTGGTTTTATTAGGCATCAGAGATTCTGCCCAGTTGAGTCTCGTGGCACAAAGCCAGTAGGAATCATGCTTCAGTAGTCCTAGTGCTTGTGAAATGGCTAATTTCACAATATATTTGGAAATCCTTATTAAGGATAACATTGTTTACCCTCCTCTACAAGGAGAGTTCAAAATCCTTGTTATTGTTCAAAATCCCCATTAAAAGGTTACCCTACACTGAGTGAAAAATAACAAAACTGAGAACAAGGAGCAGGTCTGGCCATGTGTGTGCGATGTAAGGGAAAAAAAACAAATCCAGAGACTCTGGCGTGGAGTAGAGAAGAGGAAACAAAAACTCATCAGGTAAAGAAGATTCCTAGAGAAGAGGAAAAAAGGATTGAGGACATCCACTGGCAGGGTCGAGGGTTGTGAAAACACACAAGGGACAGGTGAGGTGTGACAAGTGAATAGGGATGAAAAGACAAGGTATCAAGACCAAGAGAAAAGGCCCAGGTTTTACTTTTGGAGCTTGGCTGATGCCGTGGCACTGGAACTCTTCCTGCTTCAGAGAAAAGCTGTCAGCAACTGAAAATCTTCTAGGGTCCAAACTTCCCTGGCTTTTTGCAGCTGGTAAAAAAAAAAGAAACTGAATAGGCAACAAGTTCAAAATGGCCTTTGGAGATGTACTTGCTTTTCCAAGAAATGTGGGCATTACTCAAATAGTGAACAAAAGCCGGCCCTGCTCCCTTTTTAGCAAAGAGCAGTCATTCAGTTGATATTGAGGGACTTAGTCCAGAATGAAAAAAACCACTTATGCTCTTCTAGGTAGCTACACTGGCCATAAAAACCACTTATAAGACAAATAAAATTCCCAGCAATCAGTGTCCTGCTATCACCTTATGCTGCTTCCTGGAATATTGTTAGAATAAACCGTATGCCAAGCAAAACATCTTTAAAGAAGAGCCTTTAAAAATGCCTCATGGGCAGAAAGGAGTGAGGAAAGTGTGTGAAAACATCCAGCAGACACAAGGTGAGAGCAGGAGGAGGGAGAGGCGGTGCTCCAGGCACCCAGGCAGAGATTCCCTCTGTGGAGAGGGCCACTCTGCTGATTGCCTAAATCCCATGAACTAAACCTCTTATTGAAAAGTTCCATTAGGAAATGAGAGTGAAATAATTTCAATTACTTGGTACCACAGTTTATGGGCTGATGAAGGTGAGGACTTAGGAAAATTCTCCAAACATTTCTTTTCTTCTCTAAGGGAAAAACATGTTCTTTCTTTATTTTTCTCTGAGTATTTCACCCCATTATGGGATTTCAGAAACCATTGGTAGATTTTTATTTTATGAGGTGGTCTTTCCTCCTCTCCTCCTTTTCATTATTTTTTTTTCTTCAATTAAGGAGCTGTTGCAGAGACAATTTTTATCCAATCGAATATTCTCTGCCAGGCTGAAGTGGCCCCTCAGGCTGCCTCTCCAAAAGAAGGTTGTCAGAAGGGAAGTGAACATGTGAGCCACACTACTCTGAGTATATCCCTCTTCCTTAGCTACAATAATTTTATTTTCACCAGTGCCACCTCAGCAGGGAGAGATAAAGAGTTTCCAGGAACAGATAAAAGGGACAGCAGATTCCAAGCTGGAACAAAGGACAGCTTGCTTAACAGTCAGCTGATTTTCACTGGGTGTAACCGAGGCACAGCAATCCAGGGAAGGAAGGGTGTCAAACTGAGTTTATTGGCTCCAGACAAGGCATTCACAAAGTCTGGCTGGAGCTGGAAAAGCCCTGGCCTCCCACAGGGGATTCCATCCCTTTAGGGAAAGAGATCAGGATCATTAACTTAATTTCCTGTGTTTTATTGAAATCAGTTCCACACCACAACCTTCAAGAGAAGTGGACTGTGTTAAAAACAAAGCAAAACAAAACTTAAATCCAGCAAGGACATCAACCTGATTCTGGATAAGAGGAGGCTTTATAAAGTATTAGAAAGAGAAAATAGTTCCCCTCAACATTTGTGTGCAACATGGGAATCCATCTATGTTTCATTAACTTACACAACTTTTCCCATTTGGAAATATTTTTTCTTCCTAGTTCTTCTTGTTCCATCCCTTGTGCCCTGCATTCTTCTCCTCCTTTCTTGTTTCCAGAGCTGCTTCTTCCCTGCTCCATTTCTCCACATTTTAACAGTGCTGAGAAGCTGGACAGAAGCATATTTAGGGACTATCAGTGGAGTTAATATGGAACAGGTGGGGAAAAATCTCACATTAAAACAACAACAATCTGTCTAAGGCTCAGTTCCCTGCATTTACAGCTGGATTAAATTGTGTTTCACTCACTGAGATGTAGCAGGGTCAGCTCTGCCCACCACTGGTTCTACTGAGGGACCTTCCCTCCCCGCAGGCAGTAAAATATCTGGCAAAGAGATCTCGGGGAAAGAGTTTTTCACCTTATCTCAGTGCGAGGTGTAAGACAACCACCCCATGTTAGAAAAGTCCAGAGAGAAATTGGAACACCTGGAAATGTTCAACCGAGATGAAGGGCAAATATAAGGTGTTTCAAGCATTTGAAAAATAATGAATTGTGTGAAGTAATTATATTGTTCATGGTAGTCCATAACAGAGTAATGATGGGTGTCTGATGACATTTAGCTGCAGGAAGCTTCAAAGTGTCAAAAGCTCTAAAAAATAATGTAAGGCTAAAGTACAGTGAGAAACTAAGAGACAGAGAAGCAAAATAATTAATGAAATTCAGAAAAAGTTGAATATTCATATACATATCCATAACCATTTGAAAATACAACAAATATTGTGCAACATGACAGATCAAGATTTTAACGGGAGAGGAGTGGAGAGGAGAGGAGAGGAGA
>VXBU01004729.1:102042-131647 GCA_013400315.1 Bombycilla garrulus | reverse complement strand
TTTTTTTTTTTTGGGCAGATCATTTCTGGCAGCAGGTGGTGAGAGGGGAGGGATGCAGAGGAGCTGATAAAAGGCAGCAGACAGCTCCTGGCACGTGAGCCTGGCTGGGTTTTTTCCGCTGTGCAGCGTCGGCCGCGCTTGGAGCTCGAGCCAAGCAGAGAGGGAAGCAAGAGAGGAAAACCACACTGGCAGCGTCCGCAACGGTCTGGGGACAGAGATCAACAGCTGCCCTGCCCTTGGCTTGCACTTGAAGACACCGCAGCAGCAGCCAAAACAGGGGCTTGTTTTGACAAATTTTTG
This sequence comes from Bombycilla garrulus, assembly GCA_013400315.1. NCBI lineage: Eukaryota > Metazoa > Chordata > Aves > Passeriformes > Bombycillidae > Bombycilla > Bombycilla garrulus. The sequence goes on along the minus strand of VXBU01004729.1, from coordinate 131,347 downwards.
GAGAGCGGCGGTTTCGTTGCGGCTGAGCCCATCCTGTGCCTGCACACACTGCTGCTCTGGGCGGGGGGTGGAACCAGGTAAATCAGGTACAAGTCTAAAATAACCTCCTCATTTAGGTGTGGAGTGGAATAAAATAGATGAGAACAGATTCTGGAGGAGCTGAGGCACTGCAGTTTGAGGCAGAAAGTGCTCTTGTGGCGCTCTGTGGCGTTTGGCCAAGAGCAGAACAAAGGCAGCCACAGAACTTCCATTTTTCACCAAATTGCAGCAGACCGAGGCAGATTTGGCACTCAAGGCTCAGCCCCTCCTGCAGGCTCCTCAATTTTTGTTTGTACAAAAGGCAAATTTAATAATTTAATCGTAGCAGAAGATGCTCAGAATTTGCACCCAGTGTAGGAAATGCACTGGACGCTTTTGGGGGGAAACCACTGCTGCAGCCACATAAAATTCATCCTACAAGTCCTGGGTTTGCAGCTTTTTTTTTTGTCAGGTGAGATTAAGAAAAAATATAATCTGTCTTTTTTTCAATTTTTTTACCATTTCTTTAACAAAACACAAAAAAAAAGTGGTGACAGTAAAACACAAGGAGTAGGAAAAACGTACCGAATTTCACCCCGAGTTTGCAAATCTTTCTGTCACTTCATGAAGGATGGGGCTGTGAGTGTGGGAAGGTCCTGGAATTGATTATCCAGGAAAATTTTGGAATCCCCATCCCTAGAAGTGTCCAAGGCCAGGTTGGACAGGACTTGGAACATCCTGGGATAGTGGAAGGTGTCCCTGATTGTGGCAGGGGGTGAATTGGATGAGTTTTTGATCCCTCCCAACCCAAACTTTGTGTGATTCCATGATTAATACACTTATCCCAGCTCTTGCTGAGGGCTGAGAGTCATCACAACAACATTTAGAGGATAAATTGCTCCTTACCCCCAAAGAGTGCCAAACAGGGCCCAGAAAGGAGAGCAGTGTTCAGCTGGGCAGGAGAGAAAAAAAGAAACGAGACAATCTCTAATGAAGTTGGGAATAAAAAACAGCCCGAGGGTATTTTCTCTCTGAGTTTCATGGTAAATACAACTCAGTTTTCGGTATCATTAGTATCTGATTATTACAGCTCCTATTTTGCAGTAGCCCCACCTACTTTTGTCTGTGTTTCACAGGCACGTCCCAGCAATTTGCCAGCTGGAGGTTGTGCTCAGAGCTGGAAATAACTGTATCATCATTTCATTAGCACCTGGCGGGGGGAGAGGATCCATTAATCCGGCTCTGGGGGCACCTGCTGTGAGAAATGAGGGAGGAGGCTCTCTACAAATTCTCCTGTAGTGAAAGGGAAGCTGCAATTATTTCTTGAAATTTTTCTGCTTCCTCAAACACATCACCACAGCTTCCGTTTTTTGTCTTTTTTTTTTTTTGTGTTTTTTTATTTTTTTATTCTGTTTTTTGTTGTTGTTGTTGTTGTTGGTTTTGCTTTTGTGTTTGTGTTTGGTTTTGTTTCTTTTGGTTTTGGTTTTTTTTTTTTGTTTGTTTGGTTAGTTTGATTTTTATTTTTTGGCTTTTTTTTTTTCTTCTACTTATTTGCAAGAAATAAGGTTTGATTGTTTCGTGCTACAAGAGATGTCACAGCCTCCTTTTTGCTCCAAGTGACTCAGGGTCAATGTAATCTAAAAAACAGCTCCAACAGAACAAACTTGTCACAGATAAATCCCCAGGGGACTGAATCTGCTGCTGTTCTCCCTCAAAAACTATTTTGCATGTTTCCCTTTCCTTTGTATCCAGCCTGGGTGGATAAGGGAAAAGCCAGCTTGTCCTTTAGCTCTGCTGCTGAGGCCTGGATGTGGGAGATGTTCTCAGAGCAAGGAATTTCAGAGCTGGGAATAAAAGGAGCTGATCATTCAAAGGCACTGAAAAGTCTCCTTAAACCTGTTCGGACCTCCAAGGATCATCTCCTGCAGTGTTCAGGCCACTGATCCTCAAATCCAGGTCCAAATTCTTCTCCTCACCCTCTGAGAAGTGTTTCAGCTCTAAAATAGGCAGGGATGATCTGATTTTTATGTTCATTTAAAATCTGCTCCTTGGATTTTGCCTTTAGGATTGCTGGCCCAGGTTTGCTTACAAAGACATCTACAACGACTTGTTTTAAATATTGCCAGAAGCAGGCTCACATTTATAACTTTTATTAATAGATTTATTTGACATATTTAGAATCACTGAATACATTTAGAATCACGGAATGGTTTGGGCTGTAGGGACCTTAAAGAGCCTCTGATTCCAACCCCCCTGCCATTCATAGATCAGCTTGCTCAGGGCCCCACTTATTTTTATTTACTTTGAATTCCACTGAAACATTTATTTATGCCTATATTTCAAATTGCAGTGAACTGAAGAAAAGAACTAAAAAAATGAATTAATTTTTGTAGTGTTTTTATCTTTGTTTATTTGAAGAAACACTCCCCCTAAGCAGAGAAGAAAAAGAAATCAGAGAAATCAGGACTTTTTTTTTTTTGGTAGATGTAGACATTTCAAGATATTTTTCCCTTTTTTAAAATGAGGGGAAAATAAAAACAAAAATAGTACAACTCCTTCCTTTATCCAGTCATTTTTAACAGCAGAGCCCTAAAATCTGGTTTGGAAGAGGGAAGATGCGTTACAGAAATATCCCAGCAGGAATTTTTTCGCCCTGATCCTGGCCCAGTGACAGTAACACCCTCCTGAATACTTTTCCAGCACAGAGAAAGCTGTTGATGGCTGGATTAGAGACCCTGGGCCGATTTTTGTTTGTCCCTTGCAGTCGTGTCCGTGTCGGAGCCACCTGACGTGACCAAACCACGAGCGAAGAACGCGCTGGAAAATTCAGGGATGGAGAAGCAGCCAGGGAAATGTCCCTGCCCGAGGCTCGTGCTGCTCAGGGCTGATGGCAGGGCTGCCACAGGAGCTGCTGGCTGGCAATAAATCTGTCGTTCAGCGTGGGGGAGTAACAGGAGCCAGGTTTTGATGTTGTCCTTGTTGTGCAGGGTGACGCGGGCGCTCAGGTGAAACCTGAGCCCAGGAAAGCGATGCCAGCGTGTCACTGTGCTCCCAGGATCTCCTCAGCCCTGGAAATGTTCTGGAATCAAGGCTTTTTCCTGTGTTCTGGGTTTGGAAAAAGGCAGGGCTGGACCCTGAGTTCATGGGGTTCCAGGGGCTGAAGTGGCCCCTGGAGATCACGGGGAATTCGGATCCTTCGGAGCTGCACTGCTCCAAAATTGGAGAAGGGCTTGAGGAATTAATCCACGGCTTAATTCACTCCAGAGTTGCTGTCTTGCAACTCTGCTTGACAGGAGGACAGACAGGAGGACAGAATTTCCAAGCCCTTGCCCAGGCTCCTGTCACACAAACAAACCAAAAATTTGTTCTGGCTTTCTGTCACAGACACTCCTGGGTGAGTTTAAGGCTCCTGTTCGCTCCCTGACAGGTCACTAAAATTCCTGTGAGGTCCTGCCTGAGGCTGGAGGGGCCCCCTGCATCTCCCTGGCACAGAATTCCAGAATCCCTGAGGCTGGAAAAGCCCTCCCAGCCCAGGCAGTCCCACCTTGTCCCCACCCAGAGCTCTGAGTGCCACCTCCAGGTGCCACCTGCAGGGATGGGCACTGCAAACCTCCCTGGGCAGCTTTTCCCAATCCCTGAGCTCCCTTTCCATGGGGAAATTGCTCCTGAGCTCCTTCCTCTCAGCTGTTTTCCTCTTCTCCCACAGCTTCTCTTTGCATTTGGTGAACCTTTTCAGAGGATTCTCATTTGATCTATCTTTAAAACATCTTCCCAAAAGCTGCAGTGGTATGACCAACAACAAAAAAAACCCCAAAAACCCAAAATTAAATTATTAATATTTATGAGTTACATCTTTCAATTCACTAAACAGTCCTGAAGAGCAAGTCACAGGAAACGGGGTTGGGAAAATCTATTTGCTCATCAGCCCCTGTCAGTGCTGAGCTGCTTCTCCACGGGATATTGTCAAATGCTTTTTCCAGCTGATGTTTAGCTGGCCAGATGAAACATTCCCATGTGGGTTCCCAATTCTTTCAGCAAGAAATGCTGAGAATCCCCCCCCTCACTGAGCTTTGCTGCCTTGTGGGAAGGTGCCAGCAGAAGAAAACCAGCACAGAGCACGTAAAATCACTGGCCGGAGGTTTGGAATAACAGCTGATGGGAGGGAGAAGGATAAAGACCCCATTTGTGCTTTAAAACATCCATTTTGTGTTTTAAAAAAAGAAATTTAAAGACATTTTTCCAGTCTTTAAATTTAAACAGGGTTAATTTAGAAAGTTCTAGAATGGCTGTATCTGTTTCCAGGAAAAAAAAAAAAAAAAAGAAAAAAAAGAAAAGAAAAGAAACAAATCCTGGATTTCTCAATCAGCTCAAATGTCCCTGGCCATATGTACTGGCATTGGGACTCCTCTTTCCACACAAAACTAACCCCAGGATTAGGAACACCAGTAATTATTTGCTCAAAGTGAAGTCTAGAAATAAACCTCATCAGGATCCAAACCTTGTTAAATCTTTTGTGGTGCTGCTGGACAGAAGGAAGACATTTCAGATTTGCAGTTATAATTAACGACTAGGAGGGAGAAAACACTCCTGAAGCTTCCTTCTCTTTTTCTCGTTTTTCAGGGAGTTTTATCTGGGCAGATTCTACAGCTGGAAAATTGGAGAAAATATTGGAAGAGTGATGGGAGAAATGGAATTGTTCAAGTGCTAATTAGATGTAAATTGATGAACAGGAAAACAGGAAACACTGCCTGCTAACATAGGTCAAAACAGGAAATCCAGGTTGGACTTTTTGAGATTTAAACAGGATTTAAACAGGATTTTAAGAGAATATCTTCATTTGCAACAGAATTAGAAGAGTTAGAAAATCTGATCAGATTAGAAAATCTGTCACTGAGGTTGTTTAGTAAAAGTGAGTCCCCCGGCACGGGGATGGAATCACCACAGCAGGATCCTGAGGAAGTTTTCAGGGGCAACCAAGTGGAAAACAGAGGTTGGAGTGAGCAAGGTGGCAGAGTCTGCAGTGCCTGTTTGCAGAATTTGGATTTTGGCAGAATCTGACGTTGTTTGATGGGGTTTTTCTGTTGGTTCTAAAGAGAGCTACACCTACACCTATATCTGTTTATATCTATATATCTATATATCTATATAATCTAAATACCTATATCTGTCTGGCTATATCCATATATTGATATCTATATCTATATATTTCTATATCTATATCTGTATGTATATTTAATCTGTCTCTGTATCTCTGTCTATATATCTGTACTTCCATATCTACAGCTATATATCCATATGTGTATATATATATCTGTATCTATATATCTATATCCATATCTATATTGATATGTCTGAATCTATATCTAGATCTGTATATTTCCCTATATCTATATCTCTCTATATCTATATATCAATATACCTGTATCTATATATCTGTGTTTCTACATGTCTCTATTTCTATTATCTGTATCTAAATCTATAACTGCATATCTCTATCTAAATATCAATATATCTCTATAGTTCTATATTTCTATATCTCTATATCTCTATATCTCTGTATCTACATATCTCTATTTCTGTATCTCTATCTGCATCTTTATATCTATATCTTTATCCATGTCTATACTGATATATCTGTATCTCTATATATTTCTCTATCTCTATATCCCTGTATCTCTGTATACTATATATCTACATATCTCTATCTCTGTCTCTATGTATCTGTGTATCTCTTTATATCTCCATATCAATATCTCTCTATATACATACCTATATCTCTAGTCTCTCTATTATCTCTATATCTCTATCTGCATCTATATATCTATATCCCTGTCTATACTGATATATCTGTATCTCTATATCTCTCTATATCCCTATATCTCTAAATCTCTATATCCGTATATCCCTATAACTCTATATCTCTATATCCCTATATCTCTGTATATCTATATATCTACATATCTCTATGTCTCTAGATATCTCTGTATCTTTACATATCTATACCTCTAATCTCTCTATATCTCTATATCTCTATCTGCATCTCTATATCTATATCCCTATCTATATTGATATATCTGAATCTCTATATATCTCTATATCCCTACACCTCTATATCATTATATCTATGTCCCTATATCACTATATCTCTATATCTATACTCCTATATCCCTATATCTCTATATCTCTATATCTCTGTATCTATATCCCTATATCTCTATATCTTTATTCCTACATCGCTATATCTCTATCCCTATATCCCTGTATCTCTATATCTATATCTCTACTTCTCTACATCTGTATATTAATATATATTCATATCAATATATCTATCTCTATATCTTTATATCTCTATATCCCTATATCCTAATATCTCTATATCCCTATATCTCCATATCTCTATCCCTATATCTCTATATCTCTATCCCAATATCTCTATATCCCTATATCTCTTCATCTATATCCCTATATCTACATCTCTGGATCTCTATCCCTATATCTCTATATCCCTGTATCTCTATATCTCTGTCTATCTCTCTATCTCTCTATATCTCTCTATCTCTCTATCTCTATATCTCTCTATCTCTATCTCTCTGTATCTCGATATCTCTATATCTGTGTATCGATACCCCTATATCTCTATATTTCTACNTTGCTCCTTTCCCTCCCTCCCTCTCTCACATTTTGTAACCTGCCTTTCAGAAATGCCACGAGGAGCAGGATGATCCCTTTCAGTTCCTCCTCCAAGGCCAGCAAATCACAGCTGGTTCAAATCTCTCTGCTCCTTGTCCTCTCTGAGAGCAGCTCTGGCATGTGTGACAATTGTTTCAATGATTCTGATTGTTACTTCCCATAGACTGTTCTGATATCAAGACTTTCTTTTGTAGCTCTCAAATACTTCTTAGAGGAAGATGTTGGAAAACCTGTGGGAATGAGCCCAGAGGAGCTCTGGAGCCAGGCTGGGAAAGCTGGGGGTGCTCACTGGGACAGGAGCAGCTCCAGGGAGAGCTCAGAGCCCCTGGCAGGGCCTGAAGGGGCTCCAGGAGAGCTGGAGAGGGACTGGGGACAAGGATGGAGGGACAGGACACAGGGAATGGCGTCTCAGTGACAGAGGGCAGGGCTGGGTGGGATTTTGGGCTGGAATTGTTCCCTGGGAGTGATGCCTGGGTAGGCTGAGCTGGAAACAGCGACTGTGCATNGCTGGAAAGGAATTGTTTTGTGTCCCTGCTCTGTGCAGAGAGCTCAGCAGCCCTGAATATGAAACCCAGAACTGCACATTAAACCAGCACAAAGTCTGAAAAATATAAAATCTAAAACTTAAGGCACCAGGAAGGTGAGCAGGCCCTGGCACAGGGTGCCCAGAGCAGCTGTGGCTGCCCCTGGATCCCTGGAAGAAAAGATCAAAGTGCCCATTTCTGTAGTTCAGTTGCAGAAGTGAAAGAGGAAACAATTGCTTGGTTTGATTAGAATTTATATTCCTGCTATTCCTGCTGGCTGCTCCAAGATAATGACAGAACTCTGCCTTCCCTGGGAGCACAACGAGGTTGCTTTACCTCTCTGCTTTTTGTTATCATTTATCACCTCACCAATACATCCATCAGTTTGTTGATGATTTTACAGCACAGCTCATGGGCATCCCCAGAGCTGTTTTCTGGAAATGAGTAAAACAAACATCAGGAGGAAAGTTGACATAAGATGTTTTGGTTGGGTTTTTCTCTTCTTTTAATCACAAAATCTTGCTGGGCACCGATCAATGCTTTTTTAAAACAAGAATTGCTCCAGATTAAACAAAAAAAGAGACCCAACCACCCAGGCTTTGCTTGTTTTGGACACTGCTCTTGCAGAGGTGCAGCTAGTGAGCATCCTGCCACTTTGATCAGTTGAACAGAGAAAACATATAGTGAGTTCACAATTTATTCTGCCAGCTGCCCAGGCAATTATTTGAAGCTCCTTAGTTCACCTGACCTTTAAAACTTGCTTTAACACACAATCACATCTGATCAAGTGGAGTGTTAAGGTCAGTTCTTGCTCTCAGAGCAACGCAGAGCCAGCCTGTTGTGCAAGCAGAGCTGGACATTTAAAGGATATCATTGTTCTGCAATTTCCAGAGAAGATGACTTTAAAAAAATTGAAGACTAAAGGTGATGTGGATTTAAATTGTGGTTTAGAGCCAAACAAACTGAGTCAAAACTGGGACAAAAAGATAAAGTGCTGCCATTTGGCCAGGCCATGGTCACTTAAACTCAGCTCTGGTTGGTTTGTGTTCAAATCCTGAGGAAATTAAACGTGTAGAAAACACGTGCAGGATCTGGTGGAATATTCCACGTTCCCAGGCTGGAATGCTGGTGGAAAGAGCACATTTCAGCCCCATGGAGCACCTGAAGGGATTTTCAGACATAACTGAAGTCAGATCTAATGGCCAGGGGGGAAGATGTTCCCCGTGTTCCACTCCCTGCTTCCCTGTCAGATTCACCTCCCACTGACTTCACTGACAGTTTGTCTTCATGGAATAATAACTGGATAAACCTCAAGGTCTGACTCAGACAATGGCCCTGTGATCCACCCAGATACAGTGGCTCCTTAGGCTATTTAGGAAAAAAAAAATAAAAAAGCCTGTTTGCAGTGATATTATCTTTGAGGAGAAAGACTTTGCCCCTTGGCTGCTGTTGCTGTGAGAACGTTCCACTCCTGTCCACGTTGGGATTCCAGCTCAGGACCTCGGGATGTTCTTCCTTTGGAGATGAGGCAGCTCCAAGTGTGGCAGAGGGACATGGAAGTGCCTTAGTCTTGGCTTTCAGTGGTCCAGTGACAGCACAGATGTTGGTTTTGACAAAAAGAGAAGCCAAAAAATCTGTTTGCTGCACGGTCTGTAGCAGATTCCAAAGGCTGGAGCAATTTTAAATCTCACCAATCCCCCTTATTCAATTCACCAAGGAGAGAACAACTTGGAGGGGGGAAATGGGGAGCGAAACATTCTCCGTGTGTTTCCGCTCCATGTCCCATGGTACCAATTACACCTGGGACTGAATCTGCTTAGGGATGAGAGCTGGGCCTGCCCCATCCCAGCCTGGGCTGAGCCCCAGCTGCAGATCAGGAAAGGGGTTGGGATTGGGATTGGGATTGGGATTGTGTCTCTGAGCCCCTCAGGTGAGCCCCCAGCTGCAGAGCTGCCCCAGCCCTGGGCCCAGCACAGGAGGAGCTGGAGCTGCTGCAGAGAGCCCAGAGGAGGCTCCAGGATGAGCAGAGGATGGAGCAGCTCTGCTGGCAGCAAAGGCTGGCACAGCTGCCATTGTTCAGCCTGGCCAGGAGAAGCTTTGGGCTGAGCTCAGGGTGGCCTTGCAGGGCCTGGAGGAGCTGCAGGAAACCTGGAGAGAGACAATTCCCAAGGGATGAGGGACAGCACACAGGGAATGGCTTCAGAGTAGGATTGGATGGGATTTGGGGCAGGAATTGTTCCCTGGGATGGAATTCTCAGAGCAGTCCCTTGGACATTGAGGCTGGGACACCCTGGGACAGTGGGAGGTGTCCCTGCCGTGGCAGGGGGGGCACTGGATGGGATTTAGGTCCCTCCAAACCCAAACCAGTCTGGGACACCCAGCACAGGGGCTCCTCTTTTCCACTGTTTTGTGCACATCCCAAACCTGGGATCCCCCTCCAGAGACAAACCCCCATGCCCTGGCTCCAGCCTGGCGTTTGCAGGGCCCTGGGTGGGTGCAGCACATCCAGATCATGGTGATTTTCACTCTAATTCTCACTTTGATAGCCCAGGAAATTCACTGACCTACTAACCCTCCTCTTTCCCCCTGAAACAAAGCACAAAAAGTTCTATATTCTTCCGGCCCCTATTTTCTGAAGGAGTATTTCCCTCCTTGGTGCCTGTGTGTGATTCTTCTGCTGCAGCTTTGGGCTTCTTCTCAGCCTCGTCCAGCTCACCTTGGTCAGCTTTTTTTTGACTTTGGACAGCCTGACACGGCCTGGACTCCACCCAGGTACCAGAGTTTTGTTCACTTGTTTGTGCCTTTTTCAGGACACCTGGGAACGTCCCCCTCTACCCTCACGTGGAGCCCTGAAGGTGAGTCTCAGGATTTTCCTTGCTTTCCACGTCTCAGAGCATTTCCCAACCCGAACCAGGAGAAACCTGCCCTGCACAGGCCTTGTCTGAGGGGATAAGGGTGGATGGAAAGCTGGGGGTGATCTCAGGGGTGGGGATCAGTGGCAGAAAGTGCATTTGGATGCCAGTGGAGTGCCAGGGGTCAGCACCGGGTCCAGTCCTGCTCAGGCCCCTCACCCATGGCCTGGCTGGGAGATCAGAGGGACTCTGGATGCAGCAGGAGGGAGGAAAGGGCTGACCAGAACCTTGTGCAGCTCAAAAATGGGGAAGTCTGGCACCAGGAAAAGAAAAGCCCATGTTCCAAAACCTGCCTGGGAAAGCAGAACAGGACCTGGTGGGTACCAAGGTGGCCGTGACCAGCAGCCAGGGGGGAAGGGTGTCCTGGGCTGTGCCAGGATGGTGCCAGCAGGCTGAGGGAGGGGATCCTGCCCCTCTGCACACCTGGAGCACCGTGCCCAGCTCGGGGCTCCTCCGTGCACAGGGACTCGGACACCCTGGAGCAACCCAGGAACGGCACAAAGGTGGTGCGAGGACGGTAATGACTGCTGTGGGGAAGGACTGGGAGAGCTGGGACTGCGGGAAGGCTCCAGGGTCCCATCCATGCCCAAGGACACTGCAGGGAAGGACAAAGGGACAGGGCCAGGCTCTGTCCAGTGTGCCCAGTGCCAGAGCTGGGGACAAACAGGAACAGAGGAGGTTCCCTGGAACATCTGGGGACACTTTTTCCCTGTGAGTGAAAAGCCCAGAGGAGCTGTTGGAAGTTTTCCATCCCTTGTAGATACTCAAAAACCACCTGGACACAATCCTGGGCAACCAGGGGAGCCTGTGCTGGGTGCTCTTCCCACCTCAGCCCCTCTGATCCTGTGACAAACCGCCAGGATCGATTCCCCAGCCCCTCTGTTGCAATAAATGTGCCAGCCCTTGCCAGCCAACAGAGAGTTCCAGAGCCACAAAACAGTGCCTGAAAACAAGCTGATATTTCCCAAATTGCTCCAGGATAAGTGCCACGGGTTATCTCACACGTATAAATATTACCACACGTGCAGGTACAATGAAACGTGAGTGAATTTATTTCTCCGCCGAACGAGGAAGGATTACTCAATGAATTAATTTGCAGTGAGTCACAAGGTAAATTTAAGTAATTGCTCACTGTTTCGTGTCATAAAAGTGGCAACCGGAGATTTATGGATAACTGAAGATCTGCTGTTTGTTAGCGGGGGAGCAATCAAGCGCCGCCAGGTGCCACCGTTTGTGTCCCCTGGGGAAGGAGAGCCCTTCCCAAGGTGTGGACACCTGGCAGTGCCTCATGCCACGGGACACAGCAGGCTGGAAAAGCTGAGGGGAGAAATCCCCAGTGCCACTGTGACAAGCAGAGGTGACAGCAGTTGGTCCCTGAGGTGCCGCTCTGGTGGCATCACAGCCAGGCTCGACTCCTCTGCCCTTCCCACCACTGTGGATGGTCTGTTTTGAGCCACGAGGCACAGTGGAAAAGGGTTGTTGAAGATATTAAATTCCTACCAGGGTCACGAAAATTAGAAATTGGAAGGAGTGAAGGACAGCTCAGCTTCTTGCCTGGGCAGGAGAAGCTTTGGGCTGAGCTCAGGGTGGCCTTGCAGGGCCTGGAGGAGCTGCAGGAAACCTGGAGAGAGACAATTCCCAAGGGATGAGGGACAGGACACAGGGAATGGCTTCAGAGTAGGATTAGATGGGATTTGGGGCAGGAATTGCACCTTTCCCTGAGATTCCTGTCAGGCAGCCTGGAGTGCAGCTCAGCCAGAGCTGTGTTTGGGCTGAGCAGCCTTAAAATGCTCATTATCGCCTAAACAAAGCTCTGAATCCTGCCTGCCTGCCCTTGGGGGATGATGTTCATGAACCCCAGACTGGTTTGGGCTGAGAGGGACCTTAACTCCCACCCAGTGCCACCATTGCCATGGCAGGGACACCTCCCACTGTTCCAGGCTGTCCCAGCCCCAGTGTCCAACCTTTGGCACTGCCAGGGATCCAGGGGCTGCTCTGGGCACCTGTGCCAGGTCCTGCCCACCCTGCCAGGGAACAATTCCTTCCCATCCTGGCCTTGAACATTTCCAGAAAACCTGGCTTTACTCCCACCACAGTTAGACAATAACCTGTGGGGTTTCCCCTTATGATGTTTTCCTTTTCCACAGCCGGTTTTTCTAAAACAGGGATTTACTTCAGGGCTTCAAGGTCATTCCCTGAATCTGAGTTCAGTCTTTCCTGATATTCACAGGAGAGCAGTAGAGGGACAGTAACAAAAATCTGGAGCCTTTTGAGAAGTGCTCTGGAGACAGCTCCTATTTTTCTCCAAACCTGAGCATTCCCAGATCCGGAATCCTGGTTCTGACCTCACGGGTGATGCCTTAAGTTTGAACTTCTATATTTTTCAGACTCTGTGCTGGTTTAATGTGCAGTTCTGGGTTTCATATTCAGGGTTGCTGAGCTCTCTGCACAGAGCAGGGACACAAAACAATTCCTTTCCAGCTGGGACCAAGGACAAATTGGAGGCCCAAGAGTGGAAACAGCAGTGAAGGAAGAGAGGGAACAAGGAGGATGGAGCTTCATCAGCTGGAGCTGGAATTGGACAATGAACTCCAATCTGCTGATGGACCCAAAACCTATCCAAGTGTGACAGTGCCCTATAAAATGACCTCCCCCCTCATGACTGGCGGCCATTTTGTGCCCATTTGTGGGTTTGACTTGGGTGCAGCCCCAAGGGGTTCCTGCACTGCCCAAGCTGGATCCTTTCCATAAATCCCTTTTATCCTTTTATTCTGCCCAGTCTCTGTTTCCAGCTCAGCCTTTCCAGACATCACTGGCACCATCATTTTTTCCTATAGGGAATGTTTGCCTTCCAGGCTGGGTGTTGGAGCTTGATGGACACTCTGCCTCATCCACTGTGGCAGAGCCTGTGCCTCTGCCAGCATCTTCTCCCAGAAATATTCCACGCATCCAACGTGCTCGACACGCACCAGAGCTGCGTCAAAGAGGTGACGTAGGGAGAAACACACACAGTGCCCGTGGCTAAGGATGCCTTAATCACATCTTCAAAATGCACAGCTACGCGCCCAGGGAATGTTTGGAGGTCTATTATCTAACCCTGCTATGAATAAAGATTTATTTTTTTAGTCTTGAACGTCGTCCTTCCCATTGGAGGGCAGATCACTGGGGCAGTGGAAATTTTTTTGTGGAGCAGTGGAAATTTTCTTTCTCTTTTTCTTGGGCTGTTTCAAACAAATTTGCACTTTGGTCTTTCCACACAGATTAATTCAGTAGTTGCCCTCAGGAAGCTTCTTTAAGCAGAAACTTATGTTGTGCTCATGGATTTTGCAAATTCCAAGGACTTTTGCAGGTTTCCAGCAGGTCAAGGGAAATGATTCCACCCCCGAGCCCCTCAGGTGAGCCCCCAGCTGCAGAGCTGCCCCAGCCCTGGGCCCAGCACAGGAGGTGCTGGAGCTGCTGCAGAGAGCCCAGAGGAGGCTCCAGGATGAGCAGAGGATGGAGCAGCTCTGCTGGCAGCAAAGGCTGGCACAGCTGCCATTGTTCAGCCTGGCCAGGAGAAGCTTTGGGCTGAGCTCAGGGTGGCCTTGCAGGGCCTGGAGGAGCTGCAGGAAACCTGGAGAGAGACAATTCCCAAGGGATGAGGGACAGCACACAGGGAATGGCTTCAGAGTAGGGTTGGATGGGATTTGGGGCAGGAATTGTTCCCTGGGAGGGTGGGGAGAGGCTGGGATGGAATTGCCAGAGCAGCTGTGGCTGCCCCTGGATCCCTGGCAGTGCCCCAGGCCAGGCTGGACACTGAGGCTGGGACACCCTGGGACAGTGGGAGGTGTCCCTGCCATGGCAGGGGTGGGAATGAGTGATTTTAACCCCAAACCATTCCTGGATTCCCCACTAAAACTGAGGGAAGGAGGGAATGTCTTTGTTGTCGTTCCTGCTCCCAGAGAATGGGAGGCGTTATTCGGTCCCCAGTCTGTGGAATTCCCTCACTTTAATTTGCCAAGAGTCATAATTTGCAGTCCTTGAATTGAAATGCAGAACACCATCAAAACCAGCTGGAGACTGAGAATTTTGGGTGCCTCATCCAGGAGTGAGGATCAGAAATCCAAAGAGAAAGGAGAGAGGAGCCTGTGGAGTGGTGCTGCTGTCCCATGTCCCCAAGAGGGGAGGATTTATGGCTCCCACTGGGGACGAGCTGGCTTTGCCAGTTAATTACTGACAGGAATGAATGAGTGGGAGAAAGAAAAACAAACACAAACATAAAGAAAGGAATATTAAGGAAATTGAATGTTCCACTTTGTGACTCCCCAAGAGAACCTGGGGGAACTGCAGAAAAGCAGGATTGAAAGGGAATGGCAGTTTGTAGCAGAGTAAATACAAATTAACATTAACTCAGTGAAATTCCCAAGGAATTATATTTTGCATCCACATGAAAACCTGGGTAATTCATCACCTTTAATGAAGTTACAACAAACCCTGGCATGGGTTGAAACACTTCCCTGTTCTAAGAGTGGGAGAAAAAATGTTTACCATGAACACTAAATATGGACATTCATCATTATGCCTTTAAAGCCTGGGCAGAATTACTTTCATGCTGCAAATACCCGGCTCGTTATTATAATATTTAGAGTGAATAGACGGACTGAAAACAAGTCTAAAATTCCTAAAGACCTCATTCCAACACATCTGAAGGCAGAGCTGCAGGGAAAACCTCAGACCTCTTTAAAAGTTTGGGCAGTAACTGTTGCTGGTCAGTTTTCATAAGGTGGAGAATGGTTGGAGAAGCAAGAAATAGAACATGAGAGGGATTTCACCCAATCTTTTGAGGCTGAGACAAGGAATGACATTCCCAGAGTCTCATTTGCTCTGTCTGGGAAGGACAACACAGCCTCTGGGTCAGTGGGTGCAATTTCGGGAGGACCTAAAGGGGCTCCCGGATAGCTGGAGAGGGACTGGGGACAAGGATGGAGGGACAGGACACAGGGAATGGCTTCTAAGTGGGATTTGATGGGATTTGGGGCAGGAATTGTTCCCTGGCAGGGGGGGGGGGGCTGGGATGGAATTCCCAGAGCAGCTGGGGCTGCCCCTGGATCCCTGGCAGTGCCCAATGAACTCAGATCGGGCTGGGCATCAACAAAAATTGAGATTTACCCAGGCTCTGCCACCTCTTCCTACTCCTTCCCCTTCCCTGGCTTCTCCTCCTCCTCCTCCTCCCCCTGTGACACCATCCCACCTAAACCAGAAAGGCTTAACCAAGATTTGTGATATCAGTGACATTTAAAGCCTCCAGAAATCAGGAGCCTCTTCTAATCACAGGCTTTGTAATCCCCCTGATTATCCAGGTAATGGGGGGCTGGAGGCAATGTTATCTCAGCCTGCTCAGGGTGTTAATCCAGGGACTAGAAAATTAATGATCCCATTACATCTGCCCGTTTTCCTGGCTGGCTGAGGGGCTGGAATATCACTGGATTTCTTTTATCTGACTTTTTTGTTGTTGTTGCTTGTTTGTTTTGGTTTTTTTGTTTTCTTTTCTTTTTTTTTAAGCTAAAATTGGTGACTTTTTGCAACACAACTGGCTGAAGTATGAAATTACCAGGCAAATAAATAGAAGTAGGAAATGGACAGGGAGACGAAGCTGCATTTCAACATTTTTTAATGTTTCAAGTTCAAGGCTCTGAGCTCAGTCCAGACCATGGAATCATGGAATGGTTTTGGTCAGAAAGGACTTTAAAGATCGTGGGCAGGGGCACCTTCCATGATCCCGGTTGCTCCAGCCTGGTCTTGGAAACTTCCAGGGATGCAGGGGCAGCAACAGCTTCTCTGGGAAACGTGAAGGTGATGCTGGAGCCATGGAAAGGCTCTGGGGAAGGGGAGCACTGAGGCTGACAGAGCTTCTCTTGCCTCACCCTGGGGATTCCTCCACTTTTTTAGCCCAGGGGATCCTTTGGCATTCCCATGTGTCCTGTTTGTCCTGGCTGGTTGATGCCTTAAGATTTAGTTTTTATATTTTTCAGACTCTGTGCTGGTTTAATGTGCAGTTCTGGGTTTCATATTCAGGGTTGCTGAGCTCTCTGCACAGAGCAGGGACACAAAACAATTCCTTTCCAGTTGGGCACCAAGGACAAATTGGAGGCCCAAGAGTGGAAACAGCAGTGAAGGAAGAGAGGGAACAAGGAGGATGGAGCTTCATCAGCTGGAGCTGGAATTGGACAATGAACTCCAATGTGCTGATGGACCCAAACCTATCCAAGTGTGAGGCCTGGTGCCCAGGATCCATTTTGTGCCCCTTTGTGGGTTTGACTTGGGTGCAGCCCCAAGGGGTTCCTGCACTGCCCAAGCTGGATCCTTTCCATAAATCCCTTTTATCCTTTTATTCCGCCCAGTCTCTGTTTCCAGGGCAGCATTTCCAGGCATCACAGTGAGGGATGGGGATGTTTTATGTCCTCACACAGGAGTTTCATCTGCCCCAAGGAGCTGCCTTCAGGCCAGAAGGGCCCTGGCATGGTCTGTACGACACCACAATGGCTTGGAGCCACCTTTGTCCCCACCCTGGTGGCCCCTGTGTTGTGCCCAGGAGTGGAGGAGCTCAGGGATTTGGGATGGAAGCCATGACTGGCCAAGAATCCCTGGAGAAACAGAGACATTTGAGGCAGTGATAATTTTGATCAGAGCTGCATGTTTTTAATCAAATCCTCCTTACAAGGACTTGCAAAGACCAATGGCCTGCGTGGTGTGATCCTGAGCAGAGGACTTTGTTTAACTTACTGAGGATGTTCAGGGAGCAGAGCTTTGGAAATTGGATAAAATTCAGCAGATCTGGAGGAGCTCTGTTTATGTGTGTGTGTAAATCCTGGAGTCTCGGGCTGAGCCAAGGAGGGGCTGCAAAGGCCTCATAAAATGTTGATTATCCTGATCTTTTTCCAGAGCTTTTTATCCTAAGAGTGGCTTATTTCTGAGTAATTTATAAATATTACTTAAAATGTTGGTACAAATATATCCAAATGGTTTTACTATTTACAATCATCTTCTCCCTGTGGTTTCAGCCCTGGATTTCTGGAATTAGGAACCTGAGTCATGGGAATTTTCCTGTGTCAGCTTTATTTGCTCACATGAAGTTTAGCAGGGCCTGGCAGGGCCTGTGGAAAGGGTTAATTAGATCCTCCCGATCACCAGGATGTAAAAACTTGATAAATAGGCTTGAGGATGAAAAAGGGAATTAAGTTTTCCTAATTTAAAGCAAGAACTTGTGACTTATCACAGCTTATTTCCTAAAAAAGCCTTGGGAAAGGGTGTTTCACTGACAGGGTGCTCCCCCCCACAGCGCACAGCATCACCTCAAACGAGCATTTATGTTTTTCATAAGCAGCTCCCTTCAATTTTTAATCAACCTTTGGCAGCTGCTTTCATGTTCCCAAGCGTTTCATCAATGTTTCAGCAAAGTGTCACATTTCCCGAGAGCCGGGAGGATCCCACGGCCTTGGGATGTGTGAGGGAGGCAGGGATCCGGGGAAAGCCTCCTTTGGGCAGCCCCAAAGTGCACTGGAGGTGAAAACCACGTTTGGGCAGTGGAGATGAAGCCCCTCAGAGCTGCTGCAGTGGGAATTGAGGAGTTTTCCCTGCTTGGAGGGTGAAAATCGCAGGAATTTTCCGTGAGAACACGCGTGCACCGGTGATGTTTGTGAGGAGCAAGCGGCCAAAAAAAGCGCAGATGAGACAACAGCAGGGACTTGAGGAGGAGCTCCTGGATGTGCTGGGAAGTGGAGGAGCAGCAGGGGTGCAGCGCAGGCACGGAGCATCCCAAAAAAAAAACCCCAGGGAATTTGGGATCAGCTGCGGCCTTAGGCAGAGCAGTTCCTGCAGGGCCACGGGTGGCGGAGATGATGAGGTGGGAGTGAGTGATGAAGGATTGTGCTCAGCAGGAGGGAGGCAGTTTGCTTCCCTCATTGCTCATTCCCAAGCACTCCAATGTTTGGGTGGTATTTCAGTGGCAGGGTTTTTGTACGGGAAGTGTGATGTTGTTTTATGGGGTGCCAGCCAGATCCCACTGAGCCACGCTCTCAATCTCCAGCCTTCTTAGTCACAGTTTTTTCAATAGGGAATTCATCTGCTCAGAAAGTTGCCAGTGTTTCAACATTATCACTGCTGAGGACTGGCCTGCATTTCCATTTCGGTGCTGTCTCAGTCAGAAATGGGGAGTTTGATGGGTTGCTGTTGCTGTAATAAAGGAACAGCCCTTCGTGCTGCCCCAAAGCTTTTGTGTTTTACAAGAAGGCACAAATTTTCTAAGTTAGTCCACGCATTTCATCTGCACTCATTGCTGAGCACTCCACTCAGAGCACTTTTCTCCAGCTGCACAGAAACAACCGTGCAGAGAGTTGAATTTGAAAGGAGCGTTTCTTCCCCCCTTTCTTTGCTGTCCCTCCCCCAACTCAAGAGATTGTTGAGCACCATGTCAGCGAGGTCTTCTGGTTATTGCTTCCCCATGAGTTAAAAAAGTAGCTCTGAATCCTCAGAAGCAGCTTTCCCTTGATGGCCCAGCTTTTAATCCGTGATTTCGGGCTCCAGTGGTCGGCATAAACCATAATAAACCCCACTTGGAACGAGATTGCTCGAGCTGAAGGTCCTGAAATTGAGCCTGTGTGATTTAAAGCCAAAACACCTGCTCAGGACAGAGGCTTTCAGAGCAGCAATAAGGCATTTCCGCGTGAGAGGGAAAGAGCTGAAGGCCAAGCACGTGCCAGCTCTGGGGCAGGATTTGGTTTCGTCCCCCCCTCAGAGGGTTTGGGATGTGCTCTGCATCCCAATCCTGGCTGCAGTGGTCAATCAGGGATGGTGTTTTCCCTGGGAACACCCCTGCCCCCGGAGTTCTTTTACATTCCTTGCTGTTTCAGACTGCAGAAAAGGAATTTTAGGGTTGGATTTTAGACCTGATTCTGTCAGAGCAAACTGTAGGGCTCTGGAGT
This sequence comes from Bombycilla garrulus, assembly GCA_013400315.1. NCBI lineage: Eukaryota > Metazoa > Chordata > Aves > Passeriformes > Bombycillidae > Bombycilla > Bombycilla garrulus. The sequence goes on along the minus strand of VXBU01004729.1, from coordinate 112,243 downwards.
AATTGGGATGTGCAGCTCTCCCGTCTGGACGCCGTGATCCTGCCCAGCTTCCCTTCCGCAGCTGCGCTCGGATTCTGCACTGGCAAGGTCCAGAACTAGGTCAGATTTCAGATACTTAATTGTCATTAATTTTTCAAAGGGCCCCGTGTACCAAGGGTCACGTTCCCGAGGCTGCCAGGGCTCCCAGGGATGCCCAGGGTGGGATTGTTGGGCTGTCTGGGCAGGGCCAGGGGCTGGAATTTCATGATCCTTGTGGGTCCCTTCCAGCTCAGGATGTTCTGTGATTCCACGACCAGTCAGATTCTGAGCCAATCCATCTGGGGATGAACTGGGAAAACTGGGGAAGGACTTTGCAGCATTCTGGAAGCTCTGATCCCTCTGCTTTGCTCTGTAGGTAAATTTTAAGCCCAAGATTTCAGCAGTTTCTCTGATTTTGAGGCTAAATTGCAGTGATCAAGTGGGTAGAGCAGCTGCTTGTCAGGATTAAAGTGACTCTGTGTTCCTTCTAACTGCGGTCATTGCTTGAAGAATGAAATCCTAATCCTGTTTATAAAAGGATGAACAGCCTCCAACTTCATTTCGGGAGAGGGACAAGGCTGAGGTGGGATAGGGCAAGAAATTCAGAGAGTCACTGGCAGGAGAGAGGGAACCAGGGGCCCAAAATTTTCTGCCCACGTTAAATACAGGAGCAAAATAAAACAACAGCATAAAGGCCCAATTCCCTGAGGGATGTGGTGAGCTGGAAACCTGCTCTCTGTACCCTGTGATATTCTGGACCTGTGTTACAGTGAAATAAAAGTGACTCAGTCCCGGGATTTATTTTAGAAATGCCATTAAAATGCTCTTTAAAAGCAAAATAAAACCAAGAGACACATGATCAGCATGGAGCACTTATTAGGAAAACTACACCCATCCAGCATAAAATACTTTATTAGATACAAAGCAAATCAATCTTCATTGTGAGTAAGGATTAAGTCACCAAATGAGTTCCAGCTCTAGAAGGCAGAATAGGAAGTTTTGCTCCAAATTTCACCTACGTTATTGTACTGAGTATTTAAAGATTGGGAACTGGTGGGTATTAAATACGTGGTTAAAAGTGTTGTTTTGGGTAACTCTTGGCTTTGATGAAAATTCTGTTTTTAAAATTGGTAATGGTTGTACAGGAGTGCAACAACTGGCTCCGTCTTTCATTTTGTACCTTAAAAATTAGGAAAGATTGGGTTGCCCACACAACAGGCTAAAACAAAAGATCTCAGAATTCTGGAATGGTTTGGGTTGAAAATGGCCTTAAAGAAAACCCAATCTCAACCTTCCACCATGGCAGGGACACCTCCCACTGTCCCAGGCTGTCCCAGCCCCAGTGTCCAGCCTGGCCTGGGACACTGCCAGGGATCCAGGGGCAGCCACAGCTGCTCTGGGAATTCCATCCCAGCCCCTGCCAGGGAACAATTCCTGCCCCAAATCCCATCAAACCCTACTCTGAAGCCATTCCCTGTGTGCTGTCCCTCATCCCTTGGGAATTGTCTCTCTCCAGGTTTCCTGCAGCTCCTCCAGGCCCTGCAAGGCCACCCTGAGCTCAGCCCAAAGCTTCTCCTGGCCAGGCTGAACAATGGCAGCTGTGCCAGCCTTTCCTGCCAGCAGAGCTGCTCCATCCCACTAAAGGATTGAAGATTTTGTTTTTAAAATCTGTTAGAGTTGTACTCGGGTCAAGCAAACAGCTCCCTTTTCACTCTTGCACCTTAAAAATCAGGAGATTAACGAGGCCCACGGGTCTGGTTAAAAAAATAAACAAACTATCATTGAATCATAAAAGATCATAGAATCCTGGAATGGGTTGGGTTAGAAGGCACCTCAGAGCCCACCCAGTGTCACCCCTGCCATGGCAGGGACACCTCCCACTGTCCCAGGGTGTCCCAGCCCCAGTGTCCAACCTGGAACGAACATTCCATGGATCCAGGGGCAGCCCCAGCTCTCGCTGTGCCAGTGCGAGGCGAGAGGAGCAGTTCTGTGAAGAAGAAACTTTTGCTCCCTGTAAGGTTTTGCCCTGATTTTCCCAACCACTGGTTTTTCTAAACCCCTTCCCAATTTTGGGATCTGGCCCTGGGTGTCCTGAATGCCCTCGGGATGCTGGATCCTCCCTCCCTGCTCCCGTGGGATCGCTGGGCCCACACCTCTCCCTCACCACAAAAACCTCATCTCTCACCCCTTTGAAGCCTCCCCTCCTGGCCCAGCTCTGGCAGAACTGGAGCTCAGCTTGGCCATATTTTTGTGGGAACAAAAAACTGGGGATCAGCAGAGCTTGGTGCTCTGGGGAGAGCAGAGTGAGGAAGAGAAAAAGGCCATTACAAAACCTGAGGGGAGCTCAAACACTTGGATCCTCATCATCTCCCCTCCACCTCCGGAGCAGGGCTGGGAGTGCAGAGTGCTCCTGGCAGATTTTTCAGTCTGGAGAAGGCAGATGATTGATTCGTCAGCTACTGAAGGAGCTGTTCAAACGTGGCTGCAGCCAGTCGCTCTTCCCAAGCACCACTGCTCTCCCGGAGGAGCGGGATTCCCTCGGGATGTTTGCTGACCCAAAAGACTTTCCTGCCTCTCACCCTTCAAAATTTGGGGCCGCTTTGCTCTGTCTCCCTCAGGGCCAGGCATCTCTGCCTTGAATTAGGTCACTCTTAACCGGTGTCAGCTTGGAGGAGCCTTGCTGAAGCTGGCAGTCTAAAAAAACAACAACAACAAAAAAAATATGGAAATATTTTCCATGCCACAGAGACGATTGGTCTGTGACCCACCAAAATATCCAAAATCCAGATGCACCAGCCCAATTCTGATGAAGTTGGCACGGTCTTATCTGGGTCAATTGTCTTAACAAGACATTATGTCACCCGTTAGGGGAAAATACAATCTAAACCCCCTAAAAATAACTAATGGGAAAAACCTTGCACAACAAAGCCAGTGGCACATCAGAAAAATAAAAATAAATTCAGACTCATGATATATTTAATCATCTGTATTTATTCCTCTGCTAATCTAAATACAGGCAAATGTTCTTTTTCTTCTTGGAAACGAGGCAATTCTGGAAAATTTCATATTTTAAGCAGCTCTTTGGACAGCTTTTCTCCTAAAACTTCAATTTTGTTATTTGTTAGGAGGAAAGCCATTGGAATGAAAGAAATTTGCATTGGTTATAAGTTATTTTACCGTACCAGCTCTGTCCTCTGGGCTCTCAGAACAGGAACCAGAGGAATCTCATTTTTTGTATTTTTGCCACAGAAGGAGAAATTGGATTTTTTGCCAATCCCTCTGAGAATGAAGACAAGGAAGAAGAGAAGGGCAGAGGAAGCTCCAGGTGTGTTGTGACCATGCAGAGCATCCTGCACGTGGAAATATTTTGCAGTGGTGATGGACGAAGCCTTCAAAATCACAGATCCAGTGGGACAGAAGTCACCCAGTCACCAGCTTCCAGGGGTTTTGTGTGAAAAATCCATTGGTGGAAAAACCTGAGCAGGGGGAAGCTCCAAAGCAGCATCCTGCAGGTTCCTGCTGAGGGACAGCTCTGATCTCTGCTCCCTGTGAGCTGACAGGACCCAGGGAGCAGCTGGAGCTGGGCCAGGAGGGATTGAGGTTGGATTTTAGGGAAAGGTTCTTCCCCAGAGGCTGCTGGCACTGCCCAGGCTGCCCAGGGAATGGGCACGGCCCCGAGGCTGCCAGAGCTGCAGGAGCTGCCAGGGATGCCCAGGCTGGGATTTGGGGGGCTCTGGGCAGGGACAGGGTGGGACTGGATGGTCCCTGTGGGTTTATTCCCACTCAGGATATTCCATCATCCCACGAAATTGGTGTTGAATCCAATCAGGTGGGGAATTTTTCCTGCCCAGCCTGAATTTGAGAGGAAAAAGGCAAAGCAGTGAGAGAGCTGCAGAGAGAGGCTCTGTGGCTGTGGCACCGTGGAAACCAAAGAGATCCTGTGCTCCTTCATCCCAGCAGAACCCAGAAAAACCTGGAGTTTTTTACCCTGGAGCGCAGAAATCATGGAATCCCAGACTGGTTTGGGCTGGGAAGGACCTCAGAGCTCACCCAGTGCCACCCCTGCCATGGCAGGGACACCTCCCACTGTCCCAGGGTGTCCCAGCCCCCATGTCCAGCCTGGAACTGAACATTCCAGGGATCCAGGGGCAGCCCCAGCTGCTCTGGGAATTCCATCCCAGCCCCTTCCAGGGAACAATTCCTGCCCCAAATCCCATCTAAAGCTGCTGTCAGCTTAGGGCCATTCCCTGTGTCTGTCACTACAAGCCCTCCTGAAAGATGAAACATTTGGGATGTCTTGGAGTTCTCGAGACACTTGAAAATGGTTGTTTGAAGGTTTTTTTCTTTTGCTAAATGGATTCGAGATTTAGTTGGATCAGGGCCTTAAATAAATACCTACAGTGTTTGTCTTTCATCTGGGAAATGTTTGCCTGCTTTTAAATAGGCTGTTCTTGTTTGCTCCAGTGTTGTCATGTTGATGGGAGCCTTTGGAAACAGGAATTCTGCCCTTAATTCAATAAAAGGATTTGGAAACCTGAGGCTCCAACTCGCCTCAAATATAACTGGGGGAAATCCAGAGTAGCAGGACTTCATTTCATTGCTGGGGAAGCAGCAGGGGAGCAGCTCCTTGACAATTTTTGATGGCTGGATGACTTTTTTATGTGCCTCAGGACAGTTTGTGGTAGTGTAGCTATTATTTTTAAAGCTCAGCACTGGCCAGAGGGCGGCTGGGCTGTTCCACGTGGTGGGAAAAGCCAGCAGTGCTTCCCTGGGAGGAGATGATTCCTCCTTCTGCCCCTCTGCTCCATCCTCGGGGGATCCCACCTGGAGTGCAGCTTCCAGCACTGGGATCCAGCACTGCAGAGAGCCCAGAGGAGGCTCCAGGATGAGCAGAGGATGGAGCAGCTCTGCTGGCAGGAAAGGCTGGCACAGCTGCCATTGTTCAGCCTGGCCAGGAGAAGCTTTGGGCTGAGCTCAGGGTGGCCTTGCAGGGCCTGGAGGAGCTGCAGGAAACCTGGAGAGAGACAATTCCTAAGGGATGAGGGACAGCCCACAGGGAATGGCTTCAGAGTAGGGTTTGATGGTATTTGGGGCAGGAAATGTTCCTTGGGGGGGTGGGAGGGGCTGGGATGGAATTCCCAGAGCAGCTGTGGCTGCCCCTGGATCCCTGGCAGTGCCCAAGGCCAGGCTGGACATTGGGGCTGGGACACCCTGGGACAGTGGGAGGTGTCCCTGCCGTGGCACTGGATGGGATTTGGGATCATTTCCAACCCAATCCAAGACCTTCCCACATCCCCTCCCATGAGGGCACAGCCCCGTGGGGTCTGGCCTGGCTGTCACGGGGAGGGATTCTCACCATCAGAGCCAGGGTGGAAGCTGCTGGTGGGAATGTCAGGATCTACTGTGGGAATGTCAAAATCTGCTGGTGGCCCTGTCAGGACCTCCTGGTGCATGGTGGGCTGGGAGTCGGCCCAGAGATTAGCAGAGGTGGCACAGGCTGCCCAGAGAAGGGACAGGGCTGTGCCAGCCTGGCAGGGAGATGCCTTTTCCAGGGAATAAATATAATAAATCTGTGGTGGGACAGGTCCTGGAGCTGGGGATTTATCCTGTGCAGCTCCTAGGTGGCCAGCAGCAGGGACAGCAGGGACAGGAGGGACAGCAGGGACAGCAGGGACAGCAGGGCGTGCTTCCTGTCCCCCTTGGAAACCTCTCACGGAGCCAGCTTGGCTCTGCTTCAGCTCAGGACTGTGACCTTTGTCCCCCAAGGGACATTTGGGCAGCTTTTCAGTGTCCTCCAGGCCGGGGTTTTGCTCCAAGGAGCTGTGAAGGTCACCGGGCTGCTCAGGTGCCACCGCCCTCCCCTCACGGCTGCCTTTGTCACCCGATCCCTCGACACTGCGGGGATGGGGCTGGGTTTCATCCAGCCCGATGACAACAGCTGGGAGAGAAGGGTTTGTTTCTCTCGAAAATCTTTTCAAAGAGCTGTATTGAGCTTTAAAGAAGAGAATCAGGAGGTTGTGGGGCAATTTTGACACTGAACTGGGTGGCTGCGGTGGTTCTGGAAAGGTCAGTCCTGAGAGTGAAGGTGAATTTTAGATCTGGAGTGTGCAAATCTCTTAGGGTAATTAATAGAAAATAATAAGATTATCACTTGCTTTTGAAGAACTCTTTCTGTGGCCACAAATCATTTAAAAAATCCCGTTTGCCCAGCCCTTATCTACTCATATGACCAAAAAACAGATGGAAAAAGCAAGGAGAAAAGAAGGAAACAAAGGATGTGAAAGGATCCCGATCACCCAACAACCCCAGGTGTTGATGTATTGTCCACCTGCTCCTTCTCAGGTGATCTGCAGGCACAAACAGCAGTTCAGCTCCTGTTTTTCCACAAAGAAATCTCTTTTTTCACCTTCATTTTTTTCCCCCAGAGCAGGACAGCAGCCGGTACCAGGCACACCAAGAAGGAACCTGAAGGTCCATGCCAGAGTGGGAAGTAAACAGGGAAAGTGTTCTGTGATCCTGGGAGCTGTCAGATGCCAGGCTGAGCAGTTTGGGCAAATGGAGGTGTTGTTCTCCTTGTCACTTTAACAGCTGATGATTAAATCAGAAGGAAAAGAGGGCAGGCAAGAGGATTTTATTATTAAAAGGGATGAGAAGGAAAAATTGTGTGATCTCCTAGGACAGATCACACACCCAGAGCTAAACTTGTCACAACAGAATCAGGTTGATTCATGAGGCCGTGAGCTGGGTGTAATTAGACCTTCGTTAAAAATGAAAAAAAAAAAAAAAATGAGAAGGATGGGTTTAAGGTTGAGGCACACCAGAGCTCAATCCTGCCTAAATTAGGGAGGGAGAAACTCAGCTGAAGGGCCCTGAGCTCCTCGTGGCCAAACCGAGATTCCTCAGCATGGCCCAGGCAGAAAGTTCTGGAAATAAAACACACCCATAGGCAACTGTGGTGCTCGCAAAGCGGCCACCCCCAGCCCCACACCCCACGATGGCTGCGGAGCGTCCCCACAAGAGGCGGGGATTTTGGGATTGTCCAGGACCTGGGCAGGGCTGGAAAAGAGGCCCCCTCCATCTGCTGAACAGCACAGGGCAGGATGGAGCCAAGAGATGACTTAATTGCTGTGAAAATAGCCTGAGTTTTTCCAGAGTGGCTGAGCATCCCCCTGAGATCAGGGGAGGGGGGAAATGCTGCTGGGACCATGAAGGGCCGAGCTCTTCCTCCCTGGGCTGCCAGGTCCTGCGCAGCTTCATTGCCCGTTCCTGCAAAACCCAGCCCGTGCCTGAAGGGATTCAACCAAATCCTTTCCGAAGCAGAGAAACTCCAGCCTGAGCAGAGGATCGCTCCTAAATGGGGGATAATGGGGTTCAGGAACACGGCCTCGCAGCTGGAAGTGGGATCTCTGCTGCCCCAGAGGTTTGTGAGTTGGGATCAGGAGGGCGAGGCCCCTGTGCCACCCCCACACCTGCAGCGTTTCTGGGCACGGGGTTCCTGAGCTTTCTCTAGGAAACAGAGCAAGTTCAGTTCCTTGCACGCTGCTGAATCCATGGATTTGCCTCCCTCTCTCCTGTCCTGGTGATTTTTGATAACGCTCATCCTCCTGTGCCAGCTCCCCTTCCCTCCAACCGCCCCTCCGAGGGAGGATTCCAGCCGGGTCACTGCTGCCTGCAAAGCTTCTGCTGTTCCCAATTCCATCTGGGAATGCAGCGGGGGGAAGGCAGGAGGCTGGGAAAGGACACAGACAGCCCAGCCTGCCAGGAGTGTTGGGAAACATCCTGATCCCTGTCCATGCTCGCAGACGCCTGGCACAGCCTGGCCGTGCCTTGCTGGTGGCACCAGCAGTGTCTGGAGCTCTGGCACTTCAAAATGTGCAAAGCAGAGGCGCGTTCTGTCCCACAGAATCCCCAAATCCCTGAGGCTGGAAAAGCCCTCCCAGCCCAGGCAGTCCCACCTTGTCCCCACCCAGAGCTCTGAGTGCCACCTCCAGGTGCCACCTGCAGGGATGGGCACTGTAAACCTCCCTGGGCAGCTTTTCCCAATCCCTGAGCTCCTTTTCTGTGGGGAAATTGCTCCTGATGAAGAAATTCTTCCACACAAATGAATTAAACCCCATTAAACATCAAGCAGCTTTTGTCACCATTTTCTTCCAACAGAGAACCTGGTCCAAAAGTGTGTTTTGCCCAATTTTTTCCTTCTTTCCTCACCATTTCCCCTTGCACAGAGATTGGCTCTTGCCTGACGTATTTGTCTTTGCTGGTGTCGCTGTCACAGCCCTGCCTGGGTCACATTTTTTGCATCAACACTGCTGCCCCTCAGCCTGGTGACTTTGTGGGGGTGCTGGGCAGCAGAGCCTCGCTCTGAACAGGAATTTCTGATAATCCATGGTCTGGTTGGCCCAGTGCCAGCTGATTCTGTAAAACCAGAATGGATAAACCAGCAACAACCTGGTGTTTGTGAGCCCGGAGAGGAACAGGCCTGGAAGAGAAGGGGAGCCTCAGGGGGTCCTCACTGCTCTGCACAACTCCCTGACAGGAGGGGCAGGGAAAAAATGAGAGGAAATGGCCTCAGATTGCACCAGGGGAGGCTCAGGGTGGAGATGGGGAAAGAAAATTTCCCTGGCAGAGTGGTCAGGCCTTGGGATGAGCTGCCCAGGGAGGTTTGGAGTGCCTGGAATTGTCCCAGAGGAGTCTGGATGTGGCCCTTGGGGACAGGGTTTGGGGTGGTGCTGGTGGCACTGGGTGATCCTGAAAGGCTCCCCTGGCCTTGATTCTGGGATTCTGAGAAGATCCAGCACTTTTTACACTCCACCTTTCGGACAGGCTGGATAAGCCCAAGCTCTCTGCTGCTGCCCTGGACAGGGTTTTGCTGATCTCAGCCCATCAAGCTCCTCCCTCCACGATCGTTCCCTGCTGATGTCCTGCTCTGCCTGCGTGTCCGTGGTCACACCAGTGGCCACACAAGCACAGGAACAACCACCAGGGTGTCAGGGATGGTCACACAGCTGATGGGGCTGATGGCACCTTGGAATCCCAAAATCCAGGGGAGCTTGGCCCAGCCACCTCTGCCTCGTGCCCCATCATGGCTTGTGAGGGGAGCGAGGGTGTCCTGGGGGTTTGGCATGAGGGAAGAGATGAATGTGAATGTGACAGGGATTTGAGCAGATGGCAGGAAAGGCTGGCACAGCTGCCATTGTTCAGCCTGGGCAGGAGAAGCTTTGGGCTGAGCTCAGGGTGGCCTTGCAGGGCCTGGAGGAGCTGCAGGAAACCTGGAGAGAGACAATTCCCAAGGGATGAGGGACAGCACACAGGGAATGGCTTCAGAGTAGGGTTTGATGGGATTGGGGGCAGGAATTGTTCCCTGGGAGGGTGGGGAGGGCTGGGATGGAATTCCCAGAGCAGCTGTGGCTGCCCCTGGATCCCTGGCAGTGCCCCAGGCCAGGCTGGACACTGGGGCTGGGATACCCTGGGACAGTGGGAGGTGTCCCTGCTGTGGCAGGGGGGGCACTGGGTGGCATTTAAAGCCCCTCCCAAGCCAGGCCATGCTGTGATTCCAGGATCCCTCCAGGTGGCTGAGGGGGATTTTTCAGTCCTTTTTCACCCCCTAAACGCAGGCTCTGGACTGATCCCAACTTGTGTGTGTCCCTGGCTCTTTGCAATATCCACGTTCACGCCCCGCAAGGAGCACAGAACTGAATCCTGCTTTCCATTGCAGGATTCAACGCAGTGAATAAGGATCCAGCATTGATCCTTAAATAGGAAAAGCACAAAGCAGAAACTCCATATCCATGGAAACATGGTGCTTCAGCTCCTACGAGTCAACAAACACACCAGGAATTATTTCGCTGTCATTCTTACAACTTCATCACTTAATGGTGTTAAGAGACCCTTGGCTCCTCTGGTTGATTGTTATCTGTCATTTCTGGTTAAATAATTCTGTCAGAAGGATATCATTGCCTGGAATTTTATGTTCTCATTTCCAAACTAACACCTACCACACGCTGCTGGATTAAGTGTTATTTGAGGTTTAAAATTAGGTGGATAGACAGATAAATAGATGGATATTTGGTCTCTTTGTTCCCTCTCAGATATTTTGTCTGTTTTTTTCGCCCTCTCAGTCATTTTTGAACTGGAGACACAAACGAGTTCTGTGCTTTTATTGTAACCCTGATAAAGCTTTTTC
>VXBU01004729.1:74571-94503 GCA_013400315.1 Bombycilla garrulus | reverse complement strand
TCTGTGCTGGTTTAATGTGCAGTTCTGGGTTTCATATTCAGGGCTGCTGAGCTCTCTGCACAGAGCAGGGACACAAAACAATTCCTTTCCAGCTGGGACCAAGGACAAATTGGAGGCCCAAGAGTGGAAACAGCAGTGAAGGAAGAGAGGGAACAAGGAGGATGGAGCTTCATCAGCTGGAGCTGGAATTGGACAATGAACTCCAATGTGCTGATGGACCAGAAATCATAAAAGTGTGAGGCCTTATGACCAGATGTTCATGTTTTGTGCCCATTTGTGGGTTTGACTTGGTTGCAGCCCCAAGGGGTTCCTGCACTGCCCAAGCTGGATCCTTTCCATAAATCCCTTTTATCCTTTTATTCCACCCAGTCTCTGTTCCCAGGTCAGCCTTTCCAGGAGGTGGCACCTGGAGGTGGCACTCAGAGCTCTGGGGACAAGGTGGGCACTGGGCACAGCTGGGACTGCCTGGGCTGGGAGGGCTGTTCCAGTCTCAGGGATTTCAGGATTCTCTGATTCTGGGAAATTGGCTGAGTTGCCAGTTGAGCTCCTTCCGCAAGATTCTGAGGTTGTGCTGAGCAATCCTCCCAGTGCTGGGGACCTGATAATGGAATTCTGTGCAATTAAAGTGACGTCTCCCCCACGAAGCCTCTCCCTGCTTTTCCAGCTGTTTGTCCTCTTCTCTGGGCAGGAATTTGCTGCTAATAAATCATGTTGCGCAAATAGAACATCACAAACCAACTGATCCAATTTAATCAAGTTGACACACACATTTTTCTCTGAGAAATCCCTAGCCCAGATGAATTTAGAGGAGTGAGGAGGTTTGATCCCTTCACCCTTCAGAAATCACACATGCAAAAGCCATGCTGCTGTTCATAGTGCTGATATCCAGCAGAAATGCTCAGAATCTGGGAAATACATGAGAAAAGAAAAAAAAATCAAGAAAAATGATTTCTCCCTTGTTCAAGTGGAGCCCACCTGTCTTCTGCTTCCCTTATTGTGGTGGTTCTTCGCAAATTCCAGTTTATTGAAGTGGAGAATGTTCAGCCAGGCTCTGACTCTCCTTTTTTTTCACAGAGACAATTTCTGCACCAGCTTTTCCTGGACATTCATTCTTTTTCCTTTCAAAAATCCTTTTCCCATTTACAAAGTATATCTGGGCAGAAAATGCAGATTTCAGGTATTTCTTCAGCATTTTCAGGTCTCAGAAAATCCATCTGGAATTGTGACTTGGATCCAACTCTCCTGGAGCTGTTGCTCACCTGCACAGTGAGCCTGCTGCTTCCAAGAGTTTATTCCCTGTGGAAATATTTGGATTTCCATTTGAAAAACAATTCCATTTAAAGATTCCATCATCCAGAACATGCCCAAGTGGTTTTGTCTAGGAAATCCCCAGGAAAACAAAACAAAACAAAACAAAACAAAACAAAACAAAACAAAACTCTCCATAGCTCACTGTAGAGATGTTGGAAATACCCAATAAATGAGAAATTCTGGAAACCCAGAGTTGGGAGAGACCTTCAGGATCATCCAGTCCACCCAGCACCACCCACCTGGAGAAGAGTTGCAGACCCCACATCACTGATTCCACAAGATTCGGGAATTCTGTCATGGAATGACACAAGGTGGATTCATCAAGCACCTTCCTTGTTGCTGCCAGGCAGAGAAAAATCATCCTGGGGGCAACAAAAAGCCTTGCTCTTAGTCTTGGCTTCTTTATTACGTGGTGACAATTCAAAATTTAAAATCTAACATTTGAGGTGACAAACAGGATCCTGGGTTTTTCCCCAAATCAGTGGACAGAGCTCCCTGGAGTCACACTCCAAAAGAATTCAGTCCTTGCGACAATTTATTAAAGAAACTGTTTGGTGCAATGTGAGTAATTCCAAATCTTTTGGATAATCCACTTATTCCTGCGTGTTCAACCTGCAGCAGACACCGTAAAATAAAATCAGAAACCTCAAACTCAGTTTGTGCTGGTGAATAATGCAGGTGTTAATTCCTCAATTAACATTTGTGTGAAGCTTCTCTGCTTTACAGAGATCAGGAGCTGACAGGTGTTGGGTGTCACTGATACCATCGACCTGGGGGATTAAATCACCTGGGAGGCTCGAAGAATTTAATCACAGTTTTTCTCAAACTACTCTGAAATTTCTGATAATTTCTGTTCCTGCCTGGATGGGAGTTCAGTAATAAAATGTCTTTTTGAGAGTGTTTCAACCTGAAAATACTTCAGCCTCCAAACTGAAAGTAAAAGCCAGGAGATTTTGCTGAACCCCCCCAGATGTGAAAGATTTGGGGGTTTTGGGGATCATGACTGAGGTCAGAGGGGCATCCCCAATCTCGGGGAGCAGGAGCTGTGCCTGGATGGCACCTGAGCTTTTCCCTGAATTTGCAGGAATTTCCTCAGGGCAGTGCAGGAAACAGCTCAGGCTCAGCTGGAAGAGGGAGAAAGCTCCAGCTCAGCCTGGAGTTTTTATTCACTGGGGAATAACAAAGGAAAGGCCTTGGAGGAAAACTCTGCAGGCAGGAGAATCTGAATGGATAAAAATCAACATCACAGAACAATCTGGGTTGGGAGGATCTTAAATCCCCTTCAGTGCCCCCCCTGCCATGGCAGGGACACCTCCAGGGTATCCCAGCACCAATGTCCAGCCTGAAACTGAACATTCCAGGGATCCAGGGGCAGCCACAGCTGCTCTGGGCACCCTGGGCCTGAGGCTCAGCTCTTGTTGCCACACTCAAATAAAAACTCAGAAACCTCTCTTAGGGTCTCAACCNCACAAGCCACCAACCCAAAGTTATACAGCCAACGCAGGAGAGCTCAGAGCTCCTTGCAGGGCCTGAAGGGACTCCAGGAGAGCTGGAGAGGGACTGGGGACAAGGGATGGAGGGACAGGACACAGGGAATGGCTTCAAAGTAGGATTTGATGGGATTTGGGGCAGGAATTGTTCCTGGCAGGGTGGGCAGGCCCTGGCACAGCTGGGGCTGCCCCTGGATCCCTGGCAGTGCCCCAGGCCAGGCTGGACATTGGGGCTGGGACACCCTGGGACAGTGAGAGGTGCCCCTGCCATGGCAGGGGTGGCACTGGGTGGGATTTAGGATCCTCCCAACCCAAACCATTCCATGATTTTACAATTCCAACAGATGAAAACAATTCCCAGCCTCATTCCCTATGGACACCAACCCACGTCAAGAACCTCTCACTTCTAAACTTCCAAGAAAATCAGGATTCCCTTTCCATTTGCAGCCCTGCTGGCTCTGCTGTGCCATTTAGCACCCAATTTACGGGCCCAGCAGGCCCGGCAGGAGCCGGGGGCGCTGAGCCTGAGGCAAAGCCCGGCTCTGCCAGGGTGTCCTTGTGTGTCCCTGTGTCCAAACCCTCCCACTCTGCCCAGCAAGGGACAGTGGAGGGGGACTGTCCCTCATTAGCCACAGGCTGGCGTTTTTGGGGTGCCTGTGCAGGGCAGGATGACCCTGTGGGTCCCTTCCAGGATATTCTTGCTCCTGTAATTCCCTTTCTGAGGTACCACAGTGATCCTCAGCAGTGCGTTCTGTTAAAATACAGGTTTTTTTCCAAATTTTTTTCAGCAGCTAAAATGTCTGGAAAACATCCAACCCTTTTTTTTTAGTGGAAGCTGATCCACCTGACCCCGGCACTCGCCATGAGTTCAGGGCAATTTGGTCTCCGTGCCGCCAAAAGCGAGGTGAAGCAGAACAGAACTTTGTGTGTTGTATCAGCAAAATGTGGGGATTTATCTCCCAAATTTTAGATTAGGTAAAAACACAGAACGATTTCCTGAAGCAAATACATCTGGAAAACAACCTGTGGAAAATACAGCAACATGGGCAGGGAATCAGGAAGCCGAAGAGCCCCTTACAGAGATGTTGCGAGTGTTGATACACCAAAAAATGAGAATATTTGAGTAATTCCCGTGGTGAAATGCGATACAAAAAGTGAAACAAGGACCTGTGGCGTTGCTTTATGGGATGTGGAACCCTCTGTGTTGGGCACTGAGAGGCTCCAAGGATGCCAGGCAGAACGAGTCGTGCTTTTCTCAGCAGAAGAGCTCAGGGAGGAACAGCAGCTTTGGAGCAGAGGAATGTGCACAGCTCCCTCCTTGTCCAAAACTGGGGGATCCCACACAATCAGCAATTCCCAGGATCACTTCTTTTGCTGCTGCCTCCCTCACGTGCCCCGTTCCCGAGTTCTTGTGGCAATCCCAGATAAAATAGAAAGTCCCCAACGCCTCCCTCCCGTTCTTGGGGCAGCAAAGCCCAGAATTAACCCTGAGCCTGCCCCTCCTGCCCTGACCAGGCAGGCCAGGCCCAGAGACTCAGCTCTTGCTGCCACACTCAAATAAAAACTCAAAAACCTCTCTCAGGATCTCAGCCTCAAAAAAAAAAAAAAAACAACAAAATTATGCAGCCAACACGGGAGAACTCAGAGCTCCTGGCAGGGCCTGAAGGGGCTCCAGGAGAGCTGGGAAGGGACTGGGGACAAGGATGGAGGGACAGGACACAGGGAATGGCTTCAGAGTGGGATTGGATGGGATTTGGGGCAGGAATTGTTCCCTGGCACAGCTGGGGCTGCCCCTGGATCCTGGAAGCTGACAGTGCCAGCACCACCAGCCCCTCAGCCCCGGTGTCAAACCCGCACAGAGAGCCCACACCGCGCCTGCTTTGTGTCCTCCCCACTTTAGGAGCGGCAGCAGCCGCCCCAAACCCATCCTGTGCCCAGAACAGTGGCGTGACCGGGCACCGTCCCCTCAGTGCCAGCCTGGCACCATCCTCAATGGGGTTTGCCACCTTTGCTGCCCCGAGGCCTCAGCCCGGAGCCCTGCCGAGGTTCCTGCGCTCACACGTGGGTGGATGACACATTCCCACATCCCCACATCCCTGGCACGGCGCGGGAGACGTCAGGAGAGGCAGCGAGGCTCCTCGGGGCTGCCCGCAGCATTTCCATGGCAATGCCGCTGTTTGTCTGGAGCCCGGCGTGTGCCAGGAGCTCGGGGAACGAGACAAAGCCCGGAGGATTTGTGGATGGGTGACCTGGGGCTGCAGCTCGTGAGGGGATCTGTGCTGTCATTCCTCAGGTGTAGGCACACGTGTGAGAAAGAAACACTCAGGTTTTTCAGTGAGAAAATACTCTTTGAGCAAGGTGTTATGAGCTCTCAGAGAGTTTATTTTTGAGGGGTTTTTTTAGCAATTCCTAATGGCACAAAAGTGGTGGGATGGCATTAAAGGCAGTGTTGAAAATAGGAAAAGGTTTATTAATGACAAAAATAACAAATTTCATGGAGAAAAAAGCTGTGCTGGAGGTAAGGAGATCTTTGTCTCTGCTAGAACACTCCAAAAATGCTATGAGGTTCTTTTGTTTAATGCTTTTAGTAGTAATAGTTTAGGTGGGACTTTGTTCTAATTAGCTTTAGGTCTAAGGTGAAGTTTAGAAGGTCTCATGAGGTGTCCTTGTATTAGCATATATCTAAATTGGGGAAGAAAGTTCCGGCTTTTTACTTTTTAGGGGGCACAAAGAGAAACTGAAATCCTAATTTGGCCACCTTGGGGAGTGCACTGCAACACTTTGGGAGCAGGGAGAGCTCTTGGAGGAGCCCACAAAGGTGGGGAAGGCCTGGAAGAGCCAAACAAGGAGCAACTGAGGGAGATTGGATGGTCCAACCAGAGCTGCGGGGGCTGAGGGAGAACTTCCTGAGGGGCAGCACAGGGACAGCACCAGGGAGCGGCTGGAGCTGGGACAGGAGGGATTGAGGTTGGATTTTAGGGAAAGGTTCTTCCCCAGAGGCTGCTGGCACTGCCCAGGCTGCCCAGGGAATGGGCACGGTCCCGAGGCTGCCAGAGCTGCAGGAGCTGCCAGGGATGCCAGGCTGGGATTTGGGGGTTTGGGCAGGGCCCAAGGGTGGGACTGGATCATCCCTGTGGGTTCCTACAGCTCAGGACATTGCATGGTTTTGTGTTTGGGGCTGCTCAGCCTGGAGAAAAGGAGACTCAGGGCTGAGCTCATCACTCTCTGCAGCTCCCTGCAGGGTGCCTGTGCTCAGCTGGGCTGGGGCTCTTTCTCCAGAACTGACACAACCAGGGGACACAGCCTCCAGCTGCAGCAAGGGAAATCCGGGTTGGATATTGGGAAGAAGTTCTTGAGGAAAGGGTGATAAAGTGCTGGAATGGCTGCCCGGGGAGGTGCTGCAGTCACCGTCCCTGGATGTGTTTAAAGAAAGCCTGGATGTGGCACTGGGTGCCAGGGCTGAGTTGAGGAGTTGGGCACGGCTTGGACTCGATGGGCTTGGAGGGCTCTTCCAACCTGGGCATTCTGGGATTCTGGGAGTGTGTGTTCCTGGAGGAATTCTGGGCCTTGTTTAATTTTCAGGACCCATCAGTGCTGGACTGCAAGCTGAGATGGGTGCAATGAGCAGCACACACCAGGAGCCACCACAGCTTTGGTGGCAGCATCAGTGTCACTGTGGGACGCAGCACCTGTGGGATTTTGGTTTTTTGGTGGATTTCAGTGGGGTGCAGCCGTGTTCCCCCTGCCGCAGGGTGGGGGCAGGACGCCGCAGGTGAGTGTGGGCTGGGGATGAACGCACGATGCAACAGCAACGAAGAAAACAAACCAGGATTTCATTTCCTGCGAGGAGCAGCAGCTCTGCTCTGTTTGGTGCTGACAGTCACACTGGAAACAGCAGCAAAATTGTCCTTGGAAATCCACAGGAAGCAACAAATGCCCTTTAGCACAGGGGTAAAGGCAAAATTTGCCTTTTTTCACTTCCATTCCTGCGCTTGTCACATGAAATCTGAACAGTGAGCAGGGTGAAAATGCCAAAGGAACTGGAATGCTTGAAGTTTGCTTCCTTTCCTGGCTTTTGTAAAAAAAAAAAAAAAAAGGCTTTTACCACTTTGTAGCCCTACCAAAATAAATAATTAACAATAATGAATTTGTTCTATATCACATAAACAGCAGCCCCAGGCCTCACTTTTTGGTGGATGATTTATATCTATCGTTTCCTTTGGCAGGAAGAGAAACAGCTCTGGCTCTATCTCTATCTCGAGATAAAATTATAAACACAAATATCACACAGCAAAGGGCACTCCAAGTTTTGAAGTCCTGAGAGGCTCAATCCCATTATTTTTTTTCCATAATGTCACCTCACTCAGGGGAAACTGTTCCAGTTTCAGCAGATTCCCTTTGATTTCTCAAATTTAGTGGGCAACACACGATGGCTGAAGCCTGGGAGAATCCAAATGGGAGCTTTTTGTGTTGTGTCACATCCAAAGATCCCTCACAGATCATCCTGCAGCAACACACGTCTGCTGAAAATACTGTTTTCTCTTTGCCCCCTGGCCAGCTCCATCCTCCACCCCCGGAGAATGATCCATGAATTTCTTGCTCTCCAGCTGCCTGTCCACATCACAAATCCCTTTTGTGCAGGAGCCAGGAATGGCAGAAGAAGGGTAATATCTGTAATTGTGTAACTTGGCACCACCTGCTCCGAGAGTGGTGCTTGGGAATGAGGAGAGAGCGAAAACTCCTGTGTTCAGTGGAATTTTCCTCCGTGTATTTGTTGGATCTGTAGGGGCCAAGTTCACAGAACCCCAGAATCCCAGAATCCCAGAGTGCCCAGGCTGGAAGAAACCTTCAAGATCATGGAGTCTTTGCCCACCCTAAAGCAGCTGCTGAAAGGAAAAAAAAAAGAGCTGTGGAAGAGGAAACTGGAATTGGAAGAGGGTGCTGAGTTAGGTGAGGGCTTTTCGACAAAGAAGCGAATGTGATAATGGGAGAAAATGAGAGGCTTTTGGTGGCTGGATGTGGATGAGAGGTTTCAGAGGGAGAAATCCTGCTCTCAGGATACACTGACAGTATTTTCATAAGGATTTGTCCTTCAGAGATGGATTGTACAACTTTTCTTATTACGGGAATGGGAAGATTAAAGATCCCAAGCGCTCTGTGCTTTGGAGTTGTCGTAATAAATGTGCCGGGAATCTGGGGAGATTTCCAAAATGCATTTTAATCCATAGTAGGCTGGAAGTTGTGCACTGCAAGCAATTCTCATTGTTAGATGGAAGTAAATATAAATTACTGAAGAATCTGAAAATCCTGTTCCACCCAGCAGCCCTCAGAGCATTTCAATCCTGTCTACACAGGCATTTGGAAGGGAGGAAGGCAAAAAAGCTGTGACAAACCACCACTTAATGACACATTTGCCAAATGGAGCTGGTGGTTTGCATGCACAAAAGCTCTTCCTGCACCTCCTGAAGCGCACAAACAGCTTTTCTCTATGCAAACCACCTCTGCAGGATGTCCACACCTCTACCCAGGATGGTGCAAGGGCAGGGAGAGATGGAAAATTCAGGTTTGCAGTCGTAGAGGCCGAGCTGAGGTCCCTTTCAAAGTCAGTTTTCAGCTCCTCATTTCAATCCATATTTTATATTTATATTTTTTATAGATTTAAATATATTAAAGAGAAGCCATCGGGAGCTAATTTCTCTCCCCTGCCCTAAATCCTTATCCCGGGCTCTGCGAAGTGTGTTGGATGTGAAAGGTCTGAGCAGGGAGCGTTATCAGAGTGGCTGCAGTGCCCAGGGGATGAGTCACGGAGCAGATTCCCGTTCCTGCCTGTGGACAGAGCACTTGGAACACAAAAGGCTGGGAGGAGGAGGAGGAGGGACAGCGCTGCAGCACCCCCAGCTCCNGGTGGAGCTGGCGGGTGAGAACGGCAGGAATTGTTTCCATCACATGGTTAATGACTCAGCAGCGTTAGCCCAAAATATTTATTTTTTTCTCCTCTCCACCAGCTCGTCTGTGGAAAAAAAAAAATGGGGGCAGTGGGAGAGGGGAGGGGAGGGAGGCTGGGGCTCTGCCGGGTGAGCATCACAAGGATTTCCCACTCCAGATCTGCCATCCCCAGGGTTGGAACACCTCACCTGGGCTGCGACGCCCCCAGAGAGATTCCGGCTGGATTCGGTGCCCAGAACTGCCCGGAGTTTTGGGCTCCTCAACGTGAAACAGGTCTAAAGCTCTTGGGGAGCGCCCAAAGGAGGGACACGAGGATGGGGAAGGGTCTGCTTTGGACAATGCTCCAGGGATGCACAGGGAGGGAGTCTTGGGGTGTCTGTGCAGGGCCAGGCCTCGGATCAATGATCCAGCTCAGGACATTCCAGGATTCTAAGCTTGGATCGAGGCCTTCAGTCAAGGAACGCACCCTTCTCTCCCCAGCACCAGGAACTGAAGCCCCCAGGAGGTGCAGCTGGAGCCCAGCAGCGGTGGGGGTGCCCAGCAAACCCTGAATCACTGCATTCCCAAACTCTCCCTCTGCCAGGAGGGGAGGAGTGGCCGCAGGGGAGTGGGAGGAAGCTTTGTCCCCTCAGGCCACGCTGGGGCTGGTGCTGAGCTCGCTCTGTTTCTGTTTCTCCTGCTCCCACGACCAGAAGTCAGAGGATTTGCAGTTTTGTTTTAAGCCGAGCTCAAGCACACCCAGGGCTGGATTGTGCTCAGCCCCTGCAGACTCTGCCCCTCCCTGGCGTGGGTTATGTCACCGCGGCCCCAAATCCCAACGCTTCCAGCCTGGCTTCCCACAGAACCTGTGCAGAGCTCTCATTCCCTGCCGTCGCGTTTTTCCCGCTGTTGGAGAAGCGTTCACGGGGAATTTGGTGCCAGCCTGGCCCTCTGGCTTCCGTCCCCAGTGCTCCTAAAGCCTCCCAGCAGCCCCGTGGAGCTCCCAGGCTCTGGGACAAGGCCAGGGCCAGGGGTTGTCGCCTCCTGAATATTTGCAGAGCGATCCAACCCAACCCATCCCTCAGGTTCCTGACAAAACCTCTCGTTCCCCTGACAAAGCCGCGCTGCCAGTCCCTGGTTGTCTCCCAGGTGATGGGAATGCTCCTCTTGCCAGAAATGCACAGGATTCAGCCTTGATTTATTTATTTATTTCTCTGTTTTATTTATTTATTTGTCTATTTTATTTATTTATTTTGTACAAGACACCGACAAAGCTTAAGATCCTTTTTCTCACCTGTGGCAGGAAACCATTGAAGCAGAAATTCAGCCATTCCGGCACCGTCTGTGTCTGTTTAAAATCCCCGAAGGCATGAAAAGACCTCAAGAAATGATCTGGGGCTCAGAAATCTTTCAATGTTTCCATCTCAGAACTGATTTTTCTCTTTTTCTCCTGCTTTGAGTTTGCTGGAAAGAACTTTTTGGGAGCTGAGAGATGCTGCACCCATGGCCAGCACCCTCAGGATGTCTCCAGCTCCAGACATCACCTGAGCCTTTCAAATCCATTTTTTGAATGCAGCTTTTTAGGATCATTTGCCTCAAAGCTTCTTCCCTCAGGGCTTCCCCAATAATCAGTGATGCTTTTTCCAGCTGTATTTAACACCCTCAGTGCCATCCAAGGCTTCCTTAACTCTCTAACAAGGAATTTATTCCTTAAATCCAGCAGAAACTGTAATTCTGGATATTGTTTGAGCTCCCTGCTCCCCTCCAAGCATCGACAGTTTCCTGCTGCCTTCTACCTGTTACATATTTGAAGACTCCTATCATGTTTCTTCTCTGTCCTAATTTCTCTAGACTAAAGCAACCAAACCCAGTTCTTTGAGATTTCCCCTCCAGGGTCAGCTTTTTTTTTTTTTTTTTAAGACTTTCAGCACCTTTTTGTGCTCTCAGGACTTTCCCTAATTGGCCTGGTGAGGAAGTTGGAGACCACGCTGGGGTTTCTTGAGTTCAGCGACCGGAGGGAATCGTTCATTTCTCACTTTCAGGCCTCCCCAGGGCTGAGTGGGAGTGCAGGAATTATTCCATGCATCCCAAGCAGCCCATTTAGACATTTCAGGACAATCCTTGCTTCCCCACACTGTTGTTACTCCCCAAGCTCTTCCAAAATCCCTGTGGGGTTTTTCCCAGGTTTTTTGCCTTGTTGGCTCCTTCCACTGGGGGGGTTTATTCTTATCTAAAAAACTGAGGTCACACCTGCACTGAACGCTGCTGCTCTCACACCATTTCTTCAAGGATCAAAGATGTTCATCCTGGCAGAACTTCCCCACTCAATCCTTCATCCTTTGAAACACACGAAAAACAGGGAATGGCACAAACCCCGGGCAGGGCATCTGCAAAATTGCTTTCTGTAATTTTTCCACACCAACAGCAAACCCTCTTGGAGAGTTTTTGATGTTTCAAGCAGCTGAGTCCACCTTACAATGGGTTCATTTTAGCTCCCTCAGCGGAGGCTGTGCTGAAAGCCTCGCTCCAGTCAAGATATGCAATATCTGTTGTCCATAAGAGCTGCTACTTGTCAGGGGAGGAAATGAGCCTGGCCGGGCAGGATTTGTTCCTGGCAAATCATTCTTGGCCTCCACTTATCATTTCATTATTTCCCATGCACAAAAGAAAACTTTGTTTCATTATTTGTTTCCAGAAATTCCCAGGAATTCAAGTTGGGCTGTTTTCTCCGCTGATATTCCCCAAGCTGGGTTGTTTTGGTTTTGTTTTTTTTTTTTTTTTTACTCAGGTGACTGCAGCACCTGTCCCTGCTCTTCCCTTTTCCAGGTGTGGGAAGGGATTCCTTGTGGATTCCTCTAGGATTCAGCCAGTCCTCCTCATCCCCTCAGCTGGTTTCTGCCACGTCTGGCTGACTGGAAAAACCCCAGCTCGCTGAAATGTTCTGCTCTGTTCTCTCCGCTCTCCGTGGTCACTCAATGGACTTTTGTTCATTCTCCCTGCTGAGGAGTGAGGAGGAAAATCCATCAGGAATTTTGGCATTCTCTTCCCACCCTGGAGGAAGAGCACATCAGTTTTTCACCATTTTCTTGCCCTAACTCCTAAAGGACAGCCACACCTTCCTGGAATTTTATATTTCCTTTGCTAATTACCTCGATTTTTGGTTTTTGTTTTCACTCTTACAGGCCTCTGCTTGTGTTTCTGTTCCCACTTTGGGAACGCTGGAGGGTTAAGCAGCCAGAGATCGGGATTTCATGGAGTTGTGGGCTGGAGATGGGACACAGGAACCAGAAGTGTGCCTGAGGTGGCTCTGCAGCTTCTCCCAGAGTCTCCCTCTGCCTCTGGCGCATTTAGAGCTGTTCCCTCAGCAGGGAACAATGGAATGGTTTGGCTTGGAGGGATCTCAAAGCTCACCCAGCCCCAACCCCTCTCATGGACAGGGAACCTTCCACGAGGCTCCACACCCAACCTGAGCTGGGACATTCCCAGGGATCCAGGGGCAGCCACGGCTTCTCTGGGAATTCCATCCCAGCCCTTTCCCACCCTCCCAGGGCACAAGTCCTTCCCAAAATCCCATCGAATCTCGTTTTGTATCTCTCTAGTTTTATTTTGTATTCCACACAAGCTACAATGTGTTGCAATCACTTTTGGGTTCCACCACTGGCCTGCCTCTCTCCCAGTTTAAAGCTTTTCTTGGTTCAGCCATTTCTCCCTCTTTTTTCCCCAGGTTCTCCTGGCACTCGGCATTTTGGGATAACCCAGCTGAGCCCCCCTGCTGCCTGCACCTCCTAAACCACACCTTCCCTCCCAGGCTGCCAGAGGCAGAGCTGGGTGTTCCCAGAGCCCCAGATCCCTCCACAGGCATTCCCACCACCCCTCGGATGTATTTCTCAGAATATGGGATTTCTCATTTTATTATTTATTTCTTTATTTATATTAATTAATTATTAATACTGGATAATTGTTCTGGAACTCCTGAGGCTGGAAAAGCCCTCCCAGCCCAGGCAGTCCCACCTTGTCCCCAGCCAGAGCTCTGAGTGCCACCTCCAGGTGCCACCTGCAGGGATGGGCACTGCAAACCTCCCTGGGCAGCTTTTCCCAATCCCTGAGCTCCCTTTCCATGGGGAAATTGCTCCTGGTGCCACCCTGAGCTGCCCTGGCCCAGCCTGAGGCCGTTCCCTCTGCTCCTGTCCCTGTTCCTGGGGCACAGCCCGACCCCCCCGGCTGTCCCCTCCTCCAGGAATTTTGAAGTCTCCTGGTCCCACCTGGCAGAGCCAACAACACTCAGGAGAAGGGTGAGAGGGGCAGGGGAGTCACAACAACCTTCCTGCTCATCCTGGGTTTAAGGTTTTTTGGGCAGGACACTCCTGGGGTCTCAGGATAAACAGCAGGAAGATGGCCCCTCCTCCCCTTTCCATGGGAAAAAACAATCAGCCATAAACACATTTTGTTTCCTCTGGGTGTGATGGGTTTGGGATGGGCCGGAATTACCTGCAGTGGAAGGTTCTTTAGATTTTGATTCCTCACTTTGAGACAGTGAAGAGTTCAAGTGAGTATTTCAAGAAGTTGCTCTGTTCCTCATTCAGGGCACTTCACATGCGTAGCACCAATTGAATTTATTCCATCTGGGATCATTCAGCACTTCTGCAAATGAGACCACAAAATGTCAATTCAGACACTCAGAAACTGCGAGGGTGAAATTCATGGCCACCTGCAAGAAGTGTGGTTTAACTGACTCGTGCAGCCTCGCTCAAGTAAGGAAGGAGGGATTTAATCCCTTCCTAAGGCACATCCCAGCTGGTTTAAACCCAAGAGCTCATCCTTTCCACGTGATCCCCTGCAAATTCACCGCTCATCTTCTGTCTGNCAGACACTCAGAAACTGCGAGGGTGAAATTCATGGCCACCTGCAAGAAGTGTGGTTTAACTGACTCGTGCAGCCTCGCTCAAGTAAGGAAGGAGGGATTTAATCCCTTCCTAAGGCACATCCCAGCTGGTTTAAACCCAAGAGCTCATCCTTTCCCACGTGATCCCCTGCAAATTCACCGCTCATCTTCTGTCTGCTGAAACAAATGTGGAAAAACTTCTGGAGACAGCAGCCTCCTCCACTGTGTCATCCTGACACAGCTCCAGAGTGGCTCCACCCTGAAAAGGCACAGCCCGACAGAGCCCAACGAAAAGAAAAGTAGGCAATTATCTACTTTGCATATGCAGATGCAAAGAAGAGGAAGGAGAAATAACGCTCCTCATTATGTGGTATTGATTTTGCAACCTAGTCCTCATTTAAAGCAGATTGGATGTGTGCAATTATGCAGCTTTTTGAAACGTAAACAGCCAAAAGCATCTGAACTCCTTGCATCATGTGCAAGCATCACCTGGGGGCAGATGGACACGGAGCTGCTGCAGAGAGCCCAGAGGAGGCTCCAGGATGAGCAGAGGATGGAGCAGCTCTGCTGGCAGGAAAGGCTGGCACAGCTGCCATTGTTCAGCCTGGCCAGGATGTTGTGGTGAACTATACTTGTTTACACAGGGTTCTTTGGTCGCACTGAATTTATGTGATGGTTGCACTAATTAGCTGTACTCTCTCCCCACACTACCTGTNCCCAGGAATGAACTTGGATTAAACAGAGTTCAGCAGAAAGTTTTGAGCGTCCTTTTTTCCCCCTCCTTGTAACGACCCTCCTAAGATGAAGGCTTGCCGGAATTAGCCCTCGGGACTTATCAGGGCCAGTTACAGCAGGAGAAACTTTAGGGGGAGCTGAAGGAAGGGTCAGAAGGAGCTGACAGGAAAGATCCCAGATCCATGGAATAGGTTTGGAGGGACCTTAAAATCATTCAATCCCACCCCGGCCATGGCAGGGACACCTCCCACTGTCCCAGAGTGTCCCAGCCTCAGTGTCCAGCGAACCAGGGGCAGCCCCAGCTGCTCTGGGAATTCCATCCCAGCCCCTCCCAGGGAACAATTCCTGCCCCAAATCCCATCAAATCCTACTCTGAAGCCATTCCCTGTGTGCTGTCCCTCATCCCTTGGGAATTGTCTCTCTCCAGGTTTCCTGCAGCTCCTCCAGGCCCTGCAAGGCCACCCTGAGCTCAGCCCAAAGCTTCTCCTGGCCAGGCTGAACAATGGCAGCTGTGCCAGCCTTTGCTGCCAGCAGAGCTGCTCCATCCTCTGCTCATCCTGGAGCCTCCTCTGGACACACAAATCCATGGTTTTTCCTGCTCTCTTTTAGCTCATTCATCTTCCCACTACCCCATCTTTAATCTTCCTCAGATCTAGCCTTTTTTCATCCCAGTCTTTTTTCCTCTGTTCTCCTCCCTTTCCTTTTTCCCTGTCTTTAGATCCTGCTCCTAAATCCCAAAGCCACCAGAAAGGTGTGGTGTTTATGGACAAAGCTCCTGGAGAAGTGAGCAAACAGCAGTTAGAGAACACGCCTGCACCTGTCCTACACCCCTGCCCATACCCAGGCAAACAAAACCTCACCTGGCAGGGCAATTCCTCTTTCCACAGGCAATCCCTGTTTTTTACCAGCACCTCCAAATATCTCACCTGATCTGGGGCTGGAGGTAACCGACATCCCAGTCCTGAACCTGCTTAATTTTAATTTTATTTTGATATATTTTACCTGATAAATAAATTATAATTAATAAAGAAATGGTAATATAAATAAATTTTGATTTTATTTTGGTATTCAGCAACGTGTCATAGGTGCAAATTAAAGTTTTTAATGAGAGAATTGACTTTCTATGGTGCACAGATGACCTGTTGCAAAATGGAGTTTAGTCCAGCCTAATCAAGAGACCGCTGAAACCTAAAATAGCTGTGGTTAGAGAGGCTCTGAAGGGTAAATTTGAGCTTCTAAAAATGGCTTTTTTCTTTCATTTTCATCTTTAACCCTGCCAGGCTGGGCCAGCTTCTTTGTCAGGAGCCTCAGAGATTTTTTTCATGGAATCCCAAACCTGCATTGGCAGATGTACATGGAATGCAGGGGGATGTATTTTTATTTTGTGCTTTATTCCAAAGGGTGATGTATTAAGGGTGGAATTATTCATCCACGCTCTCTGGGATGCATGGGATGGACACCAGGATGCAGAGAGGGTGCTTTGCTCAAATACCAGCCTGAAAAAGTCAGGACATTTTGCATGACACTTATTAAATAAAGTAAATAAAATCTCTGTTAGGGAAGTTTTTATTTCCTTACCGAGTATTCAGGGCATGGCCACCACTCATTGTTCAGTCCATCTTCTCTAACCCCGTGCTTTTAAATACTAAATATTTAAATTTCCTACAGTCTGTGGATGCTTTTGGAGGAAAAGCCAAGCTTGTGGGATTCAAGGGAGCTCGGACTTGGTGATGAAAGATCCGGGGATTATCCTGAGCTTCCACAAAGGGATGGACAGGGCAGGAGAGGGCAGGGCTGAGAGTGTCCAGGGCAGGGAACAGAGCTGGAAAGGGGCTGGAGGATTCCTGAGGAGCTGGGAAGGGGCTGGAGAATCCCTGAGGGAGCTGGGAAGGGGCTGGAGGATTCCTGAGGAGCTGGGAAGGGGCTGGAAAATCCCTGAAGGAGCTGGGAAGGGGCAAATCCCACCACAGACAAAAACGGACTCAGGCTGATGTTTGGGGAGTGTTGAAACAGCTTTAAATAATGTCTTTTTTAATACAAAAAATATTAAAATACAAATAAATTATTATTAATCTACAAGATATTTGAATATAGAAATAATGTCTTTTACAGCTAAATTTTTGGGGGGAGATTTCCAAAAAGGGGGGGGAGTTGGCCACATGCAGAGGTGTATTCAGGGAGATTCCATGTGGAATGGAGTCAGAAGTGAGAATGAACAGTGGCTGTAAATTCACATCCCACTGGGAATCCGATATTGGCATTTGAAAGCAGCACTGGGAAGACAACAAGGACAGGGATTGAAAGTTTCCTTTTCTTCTTTCTGCCAGAGGAGTGTTTGAAGGAGGCAGAGCGTTGGAAGAACTGGGAATTAGAGCTCTCCCCGCTCCTTTCTGCCCCCGGCCAAAACGTGACAGCTCCAAAAGTGACAAAGAGAACAGCACGGGTCACCTGTGGCTGCACCAGGAGCAGGGTGGGAATGGCTGGGACACCTGGGCATTCCCACCTCACCTGGATTCCCTCCTGACCCTGCCAGGCACACGTTCAGAATAAGGAAGAAGCTCAGGCCAGACACGACTGCATCAGAAAACAAACAGGGAAGTAAAGCAAAGGGAAGCAAACCCAGGGAGAGCCTGCATTGTGAGCACAGACAGGCAGTAAATTCTCCCTGTCAGCTGCCTGGCAATTACTGCCTGAGCACGGAGGAGTGGGAGCTCGGGAATACCTGTAAACACTTCTGCACAGTCAATTTGTCTTGTAGCAGTACCCAAAACAGCTCCCAGCACTCGCACAGCCCTCGTGCCTGGAGGGCACAGGATGTGTTGGGAACCACGGGGAGCTCACACCTGCCCGACATGAGGAAGGCCCACAGCAGTACCGGGGCTGGCTGAGCTGCAAGTCCTGCTGGAAAGCGCTGGGAGAAGTTTTCATTTGCATTCCTGCCCTCAGGATGGGTGGCACTGGCTGTGGCAGCCTCCCTGTCCACACAGAGCAGAAGCAAACGACTCTGGCTGTGGAAAGGGCACAGCCGGGGTTCGCAGGGAAGGTGTTAAGGTGAGCTGGGGCTGGGATTCCAGTGATATTTCTTTTTCATTCCAATTCTTTAATCTTAAGATCTGCCGCTTTTTCTGCTTCCCCTTGGGTGTGGTGGAGCTGCTCTCTCATCCTGCTTTTCTGAGGACAGCGCCGAGCAATGAGGGCTTCAACAGCTTGGGCAGAAACTTGTCTCTGCCCAAATCCGGACTGTTGGGCATCGGCGTGAGGGAAGGGAGGGACAAATCTCTGCTGTGGACAAGACAAAGAGTCCAAACAAACCCCCAGGCCCCTCAAACACCTTCTTCAGTGGGAGCAAGCGGTCCATATTCCAGCACAGCCCGGCTGGATGCTGGTGTCAGATGTGCTACAGCCGGAGGGATCCGTGTCACGGACCCCAAGGTCAGAGACAAGGCTGCACGTGAGCACCACACCAGGGGCGCGTGCCAGGCTGGGAAATGCGTGTCCAGAACCTCCCCCGCGGGGAGGACTCGGGCAGCAAGGCCAGACACGCAGCTTTACCTCCAAACTGCTGCTCCTCGGGGCCTCCACACCCAGGCACCAACACCTGAGAGCCGCTCAAACCATGGCTGGGACTGCGGGTGCTCTGAGGGTGCTCTCAGAATGGATAAAGTCCTGGCTGTGCAATGAGGGGCTCTGAGAACGGGCAAGCCCTGGGCACGCACCGAGGTGTCCTGGGGCTGAGGAAAGTTCTGGAAGCCACCAGGTTGGCCGGGACTCAAAGCAAGCTGGCCCCGTGCAAAGTGTCCATGCCCACAGCAGGGGCTTGAGTCACACGATTTCCCATGTCCAGTCCCACCTGAGCCTTTCTGTGCCTCGGCACCACGAGCAGAGTGTCCCCACACAAGCCCGGTGTCCCTTCACTAGCAGGGTGTCCCACACGAGCAGGGTGTCCCCAAATAAGTGGGGTGTCCCCACACGAGCCCGGTGTCCCCTCACCAGCGGGGTGTCCCCAGATAAGTGGGGTGTCCCACACTAGCCCGGTGTGCCACACGAGCCCGGTGTCCCCTCACTAGCAGGGTGTCCCACACGAGCAGGGTGCCCCCAGATAAGTGGGGTGTCCCACACTAGCCCGGTGTGCCACACGAGCCCGGTGTCCCCTCACTAGCAGGGTGTCCCACACGAGCAGGGTGCCCCCAGATAAGTGGGGTGTCCCACACAAGCCCGGTGTGCCACACCANTCCGGCCTCGCCGCAGCCCCCTCCTCCCCACCCCGTGCCCCGCTCCTCCCGCCACTGCGAGCTCTAAGATGCCCCGCTATGAACTGGCTTTGATCCTGAAAGCCATGCAGAGGGTGAGTGAGGGAGAGGAGACGGGTGGAAGGGAGGGAGGCAGGTGGGAATGGCAGACCCCTCTCCACTGCCCCGTGGTGCCGCGGCGGTGTCCCTTCCGTGTCCCCTCGGTTCCCGCTGTCCCCGCCGCCACCGCGTGGCCCGGCCCGCAGTGTCGCAGTGTATGCCGGGCTCCGCGGCGCTCCCTCGGCGCTTCGGCCCATCCGCCCCTTCCCTGCCCGCTCCCTCGGAGCCTTGGCTGAGCCGCTGCCCCCGAGCCGCAGTCCCCTCTCCCCCTCCCTTCCGCTCCGCAGGTAAGCAGATCCCACGCTTCCCGAGCGCCAGGGATGCGGTTTTCCTTGCCCATCCCATCCCTCCGTGGCCGGAGCAGGTGAAGCCGGCCCTTCCCGTGGCCCTGCCAGCGCATCCCGCTCTCCCTCTGCGGCACCGGCGCTTTCCATCCGCCTCCCCGCACCTTGCGCTGGCATCGCCGGGCACCCCCTGGGCTCCGCCAAGCCTCGGGGCGAGGGGAAAAGGGGCACAAGCGAGGATTCCCTCCAGCCAGCTCCCAGCCGCGGGCTGCCACCTTCCCTCCCCCCCTCTTGTGCCAGGGAAGTGCCGGGGATGGGGTTTAGCCCACACCAGTTGAGCGGGAGCGATAGGCTGGGCCCTATCGCCCCCGGGAAGGGGCGCTGGGGGTGGCAGCAGCCGTTGCCGCTGTTTTTTGGCAGCGCGGTGATAACAGAGCTCGGTTAAATGATGCTCTTCCCCTTCGATAGGAGCTGAGTCAATACGTGGGGGAAGGAGGGGTGGGGAGAGGGATTGGGGGATGTGTGTGCGTAAAAATAATAATAAAATAGAGCCATCTCGATGCGGATGGGGGGTTTATTTGGTAAATAACAGCTGATACTGGCCCTTCTCTAGTACCTTCTATAGCCTTTGTTTATCTGCTACTTTCCAAGCTTAATATGCGGTGCTGGTGTTGGAATGTGGCAGCACTTGAGCTGGGCTGGAGCCCTGTGGTCCAGCCCGGCGTGGATACTCTGGGATTTACCCTTCAATCCCACCAGCACCATCTCCCACCGAGCAGCAGCTCCGCAGCGTGGCCGCGGTTTTTTTTGGGAATTACGGGAGCACGTCTGGTGTGCCGCATGCACTAGTACATTTCCATTCATTTTACATGGACCATCCACATGTCGGGGCTGGCTTTTTCTCTTTTTTTATTTTTTTTTTTTTTTTTTTTTTTTTTTTCACCCGTGTTTTTTTT
>VXBU01004729.1:55030-66471 GCA_013400315.1 Bombycilla garrulus | reverse complement strand
AATATCTATAAAATGCATATATAATACCTTAAAAAATAAAAGGAACACCTAAGCTCAAATCCTTCACATAGACCATTGTAAAAAGATCCCTGCATATCCCCAACACTAAATTAACACATATCAACTTCAATCATTATAGATTTTTTTTCTGCAAAACAGCACAGACCCCACTCAAGGCACGGCCCTTGTGCTGTTTATTAATTTTTCTGTGGCAGAGTTAATTTTTTCCCATGATCTTGGCAACCTGGACAGATTTCTTCCACACAACAGAGCTGTTCAGTGGCTGAAGTGCTGCAGCTCCGAGTTCCAATCCTCCTGCCTGAAGGTGGAGAGGGAAAATGTTGTTTCCAAGAAATAATCTGAAACCTGCTTGGAAATGTGTGAGCAAAGCACTTAATTTGCCAACAGTGGACACTCCTGTGGGATAGGTGAGCACCTACAAACCCAAATTAACCTTTAAAAGATGAGGATTGCTGAGGAGAAAAGGAAAGTCAGCTCAGAAACTTCCCCACCTGCCAAAAAGCCGACAGAGCAGAGAACAAATAGTGGCTCCAGAGCTGGAGCAGTTGGACTCGGGCATGTTTTAAACACCCATTTTATTAGAAAAGCACTGTGGAGAAAGTTTTCCTTTAGAATAATCATACAAATTTCTCCTCAAAATCCCACCCTGGCTCTGCTTCACATTATGAAATCTCTCTTCAGGGACTTGCTTGGGATTTTTATTTTTTTATTTTTTCCCTTAAGGAACAGGCTGGGTGTTGGGGAGACATATGCATTGTTTCACCAGAGCTGCAGCCTCTATTTCCAGACAAGAGGGAAGCACATTGTTTTGTGTCTTTGATATGATCCAGCCAGAAAACAGCCTCAGGGAAGAAAATTCCCAGCCCTTGGCAGCAGCACTCCTCCTCTCTCTGTCAGTGCCACAATGTTCACTGTTCTAATAACTCAGGATTAAACTCACATGGGGCATCTCAAAAGTCTTTTGTAAGACTTGAGGTCAGAACTTGCTGAAAGTTCAGAGGGACGAGTCTCATTTTCCTAATGAAGAAAAGTTCCAGGGTTATTTTGGAATTAGGTCTAAGAAACTGGTACAAGAAGCTACTTCAGTGCTGTAATTTAGTGACAGTGCAGCAAATTTGTGGTGGCTGCTGAAAACTTTCCACCTTCCAGCTCAGGCAAACTGAGCCCTGCAAAAAAAAAAAAAAATAACCAACAAAAAAAACCAACCAAACAAAAAACCCTCAGGTGTTGGTGACAAAGGGCAAGGTTCAGCTCTCTGAAATTTGATTATTTCAGGTGCATGGTCTGGCTGTATCTTCCTCTGGAAAATGCTCCAGGAATGTCACATGTTGTTTATTTTGGTTGGAATGAGCCCCTTGGAGCTGACGTGACTCAATTGAGGAATGTCACCATTTATTTGAGGGCAGCTGCATCTGTTAGTGACACACTTGTCAGAGGCTCTGGGTCCTGGAATTACAGAAGATTTGGATTCCCAGGGACCTTAAAACCCATCCAGTCCTACCTTCCATTTTCCCAGGTGGCTCCAAGCCCCATCCAGCCTGGCCTTGGGCATTCCCAGGGATCCAGGGAACAGCTTCCCTGTCAATGTCCTGTTTACAGAAACACTCTGGATACCTCTGGTATCAAATCAAATTCATTTGAAGGATATTTTTATGATTTTTCCCATATTGTTCTATGGGATATTTGTGACAGGTCGCTGATGAACCTACAGGGAAGATGGTGGGGTGTAAACTCAAGTTAAACTTTTTTTAACAATGAGAAGGACACCACAATATTAAAAAGATTAATTCTTACCATTTCTTTATCTGGCCGTTCTTCGGCTTTTCCATATTGCAGATTTTCCTTTTGTCATATCTCATTAAAATCTCTTCTTCCCTTTCCCTTCAAATATTTATGGTTTTGGTATAAACATAACGTAGTTGAAAAATTAGCTGAATATAGCAAAAGACATAACACTATTAAAGTGTTGCTCCAAAGTGCTTAAAACTAAGAATAGTCCATGAAACTTGGCTCTGATTGCGTCATCTGCTGTGAAGTGTTTATAATTTGGGGTCGGATTAAGCCATTAGACCGTTTAACTACTCCTGTATTTGCGGGTGGGGAGAAATGTGAATTCTTCTGTGGAAGAATTGAAAATACATCTGTGGTTTGAGGCTTCTGAGGAATGATAAATTTAGCCCAGCGCTGTAATCAGTCCGTTTTGTGCCATGTCTCCTTAGTCTCTCATTATTGGCTGTAATTCCAGCAGAAGGAATATCTCTATTCTCAAGTGGGTTTGTGGTGTTGGGGGGGGGAAGCCCTTATTATTTTTTATTTTATTTTTATTTTTCTCCTGCAAAACAGCTGGACCGTACCAATGACACAATGGTGGATTTCTCCTTAAGGCTGAACTTGTGGCTTGCTGGGAGCTGTTTTTAAACTCTATGAGGAGCTGCACGTTTTTACCTCTGCACCATTGCTGCCTTCCACACAACGTGTGCATTTTCATCCTTAACTCTCTTGGAATTCAAAATGGTTTTATTGACCCTTTAAACAAACCCATTATATGGCAGGGATGCTAAACAAGAAAATATTAGAATATGCTATCAGGCTGTTTGTGCTAATCATTAATTAATGGGGAAATGGGAGCTTCAGCCTCGTGCCAGAGAATGAACTGGAAGGGGATGCCTGGAGCTGATGCTTGTAGGACTTGTGAGACTTTATGGCCAGAAAAAAACACCCAGTGTTGGTTTTCTTGTGCCTTTGCAAAGAGGAGTGGAGTCAGACCCTGTTCCTCACCTGTAATAATATCATGATTGCTGCTAAAGATTTGTGTTCTGATCTTTAGCCTGAACCTGTTCTTTGCTTTGGTCTTCCCTTCCCATGGCCCTTGGGTGTAGGAAATGGAAGAATCCCGTGTCCAGCTCTCTCTAAACCCTTTGGGTTGGCAGAGGGCGAGCAGGCCCTGGCACAGGCTGCCCCTGTATCCCTGGCAGTGCCCCAGGCCAGGCTGGGCACTGGGGCTGGGAGCACCTGGGACAGTGGGCGGTGTCCCTGCCATGGCAGGGGTGGCACTGGGTGATATTTGGGGTCCATTCCATGACTGTGTGGCACCTCCCAAGGCACAAACAGGAGATGGGAGCACATCCCAGATCCGTGAGGGAGCCGCCTCAGTGCCTCTTCCCCTGCCAC
The DNA here is from genome assembly GCA_013400315.1 of Bombycilla garrulus. NCBI lineage: Eukaryota > Metazoa > Chordata > Aves > Passeriformes > Bombycillidae > Bombycilla > Bombycilla garrulus. The sequence goes on along the minus strand of VXBU01004729.1, from coordinate 63,279 downwards.
CAAGTCTTCATTGTCCCCTTCCCTCCAGCGTTTCAGTCCTGCTTGCCAAAACGAGATTTTGTTTCCCGACGCGTTCGGGAGCCGTCAGCCGGGATTGGGAATTCGGGAAGAGCGCGACAGGGAAAGCTTTGCCTCCGTCCCTTCCACATCTCCGTGCTGGGATGGGGATGGATGATGGGAAGGGCATTTCCTGGAATCCTTGCAGCTGGGACTGCTGCCGGAATCCACCCAGCGTTGCCTCCTGTGCCTCTGGTGCTCCCCCAAAAGCCCAGGTGTGGCTCTCCAAAGGCACTGGCCCTAACACGGCACGTCAGGTGGAGTTTTGCTTCTGCCACTTGCCGGAACGAGATGTTTGCTCCCCTTGGATCACATGGAAGTGAAAAATAACCCTGTGATTATCTGTACCCCAGACAGGAGCAAACTCACCTCAAAACCTGCTGAGTAACCTTGATCCTCCAGCTGATTTGAAATGGATGTTGTTTTTTGACAGCGCTGTGACCTCACTTTGATTTTTCTAGCAGCCAGCTGATGTCTCAGGTGTGTTCCTTGGGTCTCCCAGGATCCGGGGGGTGCAGTGCAGGAAATGCTGAGCCAGGTTTGGGCTCTCTCGTTATTTGTTGGGTTATTTTAATTTTATTCTCCTAAGATTGCTTGATCGAGGAAGATCTGGTTAGTGGCTTGAGAAGGAGACTTGTGAGACACCAGAGTAAAGAAAAAGGAAATGTGTTTTTGTTGCTTGCCGTGTTCTGGGGAATCTGGGTCACTCAATCCTCCCGAATCGCTGCGTCTCTGAAGGTACCTGTAACCATTGAAGCTGACTTGTAAAAGGCTTTTACCACTTAGCCCTACAAATACTGAATGATGTCTGTTATGGATTGCAAGGAAATATAAAGGGGGAAAAATCTGTGGTGTTCAGTGATTTGTTTTACTACACTTCAAATTTTTTCTCATTACTTCATGAAATTCCTCTCTAATTCAATCTTTGTCTTTTGTCTTTGCTGCCTTGCAGGGTTGGTACAGTAGGCCTCACTAAACTTAGCTGCAACTAAGAATTTCTCCTACATCAACTGAGTTAAGGCTGATGCTCTTGTGGAATGTGGATTAAAAGTGCGTGCTAAGTTCCCAAATTTGAGAAGCGGAGAAAAGTAAATGTACCACTGCCACCAGCATCAGGACAGCAAACCAAGGGACAAAGAATTTGACCCGCTGTGTTGATTTTGGTTAAAACTGGTTCACGCGGTGCTTAAGAGACGTTGGCTGGGGGGCGAGAAGTGGACGTCAGCGAAGGCTTTTTTGGTTACAAAATGAGGGCTGCTTTGGAGCCAGCAGACATTGCCATTGTGGCCCTGTACTTCGTGCTTGTAATGTGCATAGGTTTCTTTGCCATGTGGAAAAGCAATCGGAGCACCGTGAGTGGCTACTTTTTGGCAGGGCGTTCTATGACCTGGGTAGCGATCGGGGCCTCGTTGTTTGTGAGCAATATTGGAAGTGAACATTTCATTGGGCTCGCAGGATCTGGAGCGGCGAGCGGATTCGCCGTGGGCGCGTGGGAGTTCAACGCCTTAATGCTTTTGCAGCTTTTGGGATGGGTCTTCGTGCCAGTCTACATCCGCTCGAGAGTGTACACCATGCCCGAATACTTGTCCAAGCGGTTCGGAGGGCATAGGATTCAAATCTATTTTGCAGCCTTGTCTCTAATTCTTTATATCTTCACCAAACTCTCGGTTGACTTGTATTCAGGGGCGCTTTTTATCCAAGAGTCCCTAGGGTGGAACCTGTACCTGTCGGTGATCCTGCTGATCGGGATGACGGCGCTGCTGACGGTGACCGGGGGGCTGGTGGCCGTCATCTACACGGACACGCTGCAGGCGCTGCTCATGATCGTCGGGGCCCTCACGCTCATGATCATAAGCCTCATGGAGGTCGGCGGCTTCGAGGAAGTGAAAAGGAGGTACATGCTGGCGTCGCCCAACGTCACCTCCATCCTCCTGACCTACAACATCTCCAACACCAATGCCTGCAACGTCAACCCGAAGCCCGACTCCCTCAAAATGCTGCGCGAGCCCACGGACGAGGACATCCCCTGGCCCGGGTTTCTGCTGGGACAGACGCCGGCCTCGGTGTGGTACTGGTGCGCCGACCAAGTCATAGTGCAGAGAGTTCTGGCGGCCAAAAACATCGCTCACGCCAAAGGCTCCACCCTCATGGCCGGCTTCTTGAAGCTGCTGCCCATGTTCATCATCGTGGTGCCGGGCATGATCTCCCGCATCCTGTTCGTGGACGACATCGCCTGCATCAACCCCGAGCACTGCTTCCAGGTGTGCGGGAGCAGGGCCGGCTGCTCCAACATCGCCTACCCGCGCCTGGTGATGAACCTGGTGCCCGTGGGGCTGCGCGGGCTCATGATGGCCGTGATGATCGCCGCCCTGATGAGCGACCTGGACTCCATCTTCAACAGCGCCAGCACCATCTTCACGCTCGACGTCTACAAACTGCTGCGCAAGAGCGCGACCTCCCGGGAGCTCATGATCGTGGGCAGGGTGTTCGTGGCCTTCATGGTGGTGATCAGCATCGCCTGGGTGCCCATCATCGTGGAGATGCAGGGCGGGCAGATGTACCTGTACATCCAGGAGGTGGCGGATTACCTGACGCCGCCGGTGGCCGCCCTGTTCCTCATGGCCATCTTCTGGAAGCGCTGCAACGAGCAGGGCGCTTTCTACGGCGGCATGGCCGGCTTCGTGCTGGGCGCCGTCCGCCTGGTGCTGGCCTTCTTCTACCGCGCTCCCGAGTGCGACCAGCCCGACACCAGGCCCGGCTTCATCAAGAACATCCATTACATGTACGTGGCCACGGCGCTGTTCTGGATCACGGGCACCGTGACGGTGGTGGTGAGCCTGCTGACGCCGCCGCCCACCAAGGAGCAGGTGAGGACCACCACGTTCTGGGCCCTGAGGAAGCGCGGCGCGCCGGAGAGCGCCGGCAAGGCAGAGCTGTACCGGGCGCAGGAGAAGAGCGTCCTCAAGTGCAGCGAGAACGCCAACCACATCATTCCCAACGGGAAGTCGGAGGAGAACATTAAAAACGTCAAGCCGGAGGACATCAACCTGCTGGTGACGTGCAGGGACGACAGCAACCCGGTGATCTCGGTGAGCCACTCCGAGGTGGAGACGCCCGTGGATTGTTATTCCAACGGACAGGCCGCCCTGATGGGGGAGAAGAAGCACGAGGAGGAGGAGGAGGGGACTGACGACAGGGCGAGACATTTGAAATTCATAGATTGGTTCTGTGGCTTTAAAAGTAAAAACGTAAACAGTAGAGTGGTTCGGGAGGTCGAGGAAGAGACTGTTTGTTTACAAATGCTGGAAGAGACTCCAAAAGTTAAACTATTACTAAATACTGGACTGGTCTGTGTCTGTTCGCTTGGAATCTTCATGTTTGTCTACTTCTCTTTGTGAGTGAATAGTGAACTTTTAAGGGTATGGCTTAAACATACAGAAGTTGATACAGGTCTCTGGAGATTTTTGGTTTTTCTTTTCTTTTCTTTCCAAACAACATAACCACAACCCAGGCATTGTTTACGCTATAATTGTAAGATCAACTCAGCTTTAGCCTATTTCGAGACCATTTGGGATGAGTTGTGCTCCCTCTGCTGAAAGCAGAACCTGTCCTGTGGTGGCTTTTTCTTTTTTTTTCCCTTTTGTGTTGATTTTTTTTTTTTGCCATCTGCAGCACTAACCTTTTGTTTTTCTGTGTATAAATATACCAAAGGCAGGCAGGTGGCTGTGTTTGAAGTCAGGCAGTTACAGCTCAGTCAGCATTAAGTGAAGATAACAGGTAATCAGTTACCAGTGTGTAAAATCTGACTGATTAAAGCTGTGTCAAAAGATCTTTAAATGCAGAGCTGTGATGCACATTTATAAAATAAGTGTATTACCTTGGCCAACTTAGCACTTTTTAATTGCACTCACTGCTTTTTTTCTTTTTTCTTTTTTTTTTTTCCTCATTTTTCTTCTGGCAACAACAGGAAGCTCTTTTTGTCTCACTTTATAGCACTTAAAACTTGATAGCTCTTGGTAGCTTTCTGCCTTTTTTTTTTATTCTTTGTAAGAAAATTTTTGTCTTTTGATTTTTATTCACTGTAAATTCCATTACTGAAAACTTTCTGTATTTAAAAAAGAAAAAAAAAAAAGAGAAAAAATAAAACAAAAATAAGCCTGGAGATGACAAACTGTCAGTGGAGGAGGAGGAAAAATAAATATTCTTTCTGTGGGGTTTGTAGTATATTGAAATTGAAGAATCTCAGAATTTTTAGGGTGAGTTTTGGGATGTCCCTGGGCAGCTGTTCCTGGGCTCTGCCATTTCCATGGAAAGAAATTGCTCCTCAGGTTTGGGTGGAATTTCTTGAGTTTCAGTAAATGGCCGAAAAAGATTCATTCAGCCTCTTCAGCCTCTGAACCTTTAGGATGTGGTTAGGATTAGCTTCTTTTTAGGGAAAAATCTGTTTGTAGGTTCTAGCACACAGGGGAAAAGAGAAACATGAGGCTTTGCACGTCTTGAAAAGCTGTTTCTCACCCTGCAGAATTGATTTCCTCTGCTGTGGCTGGGAGGAATCCCGGCAGCCCCCACGGAGAACAACCGGGAAGGCAAGGAAGGGGAAATGGGGGAGAGAGGTGAAAGTGCTCCTTGTTTTCCAGAGCCCTTTTGCCCCAAGTCCTCTCCCACTTCCCCTTTCCCCCTGTCAAACCTGCTTGCTGGAGTTGATTTTTGAGGCATCCCAGAATCCCTGAGCTTGGAAAAGCCCTCCTTGGTCATCGAGTTCCAGCTGTGCGCAGTCCCCACCTCGTCACCCAGCCCAGAGCGCCACGTTCCCAGGTCACCTCCGTGGCTGGACACTCCACCGTGTCCCTGGGCAGCCCCTTCCCTCATTCCCAGACCAGTGACCTTTGTGTGAAGAAATTCCTCCCTTCCCTCCCTGCCTCCCTCTCCAGAAGGATCCGGAGGGATTCGGTGTCAGGAGACGGGGAGCGCGCGCAGCCACAATCTGTGTCGCCAATTGAGGTCTGTGCTGTCCTCGGGATTTTTCCAAAAGCCTGAATTCCTCCCTGGCAGTCACAGCTATTTGTAGGTCTCCGGATCCAGAGGATGTTTCCCCCTGGAGGATGGATGCCCAGGCAGGGAGGAGCAGCGTGCAGCAGGGTTGGTGCTCTCGTCCTTCCCCGGCCAAGCTGGGTCCTGGTTTTGGGAGCAGAGCCCATCAGTGTTCAACTCCTTCCCTCTCCAGGACAGAGTGGTCATGTCCAGGCTTTCCATGGAAATAATTCCTCCCGTTGTCTTTGCTCCTGAGCTCAGGAGAGCACGAACCAGCCAAACTCGGGCTGAGGGACCATTGTGAGCGTTCACCAAAATCCAGTTCGGGGTCCAGCGACGTTTCCTTGGCACGCAAACAAGAACCAATTCCTGTGGGGGAAACCATTTTTGTAGAGATGAGATTTGGGTCAATCCTGCCTTTGGCTGCTGGAGAAAGTTTGCTTTTCCAGTGGTACCATCCACGTGGCTTTTAGTAAATCATTTACAACAGGTATTTTTAGATGAAAGGATTCACTTCTATTTTTGAGGTGGTTTTGTTTGTTCTGGTGGTGTTTTAGTATCAGCTGAATGTCATTCATTCCAAAATTTTGACCAGAGGTTGAGCTGCTGCACTTTCCTCCACTTGGCTTAGTTGTTGCTGCTGGGAAGTAGAACTGCTCCAAAGTGGAAAACCTGGAATGTTGTTGCAATATTTGTAGAGAGGAATCACCAAACCTGGTGCTGATGTTGCTACCAACGGGACAAGACACGTTTTTTTTTACTCTTTGTATGGCCGCAGCTTGTTTCGGGAAAACATTTTAAATCCCATTTAAGGGTGAAATCCTGGTGCGTGAAATTAATGCCCTCTCAAGTTGCTTCATTAGCAAGCTGAGCTGTGAAGGATGGTTTGATGTAAAACGCAGGGAATTGTTTCCTTGCAGGATAAAATCATTTAGGGCAGGGCTTGATTGTAGTGGGATGAAAAATAACGATTTGTAGAAGGTAAACTAAAGAATTGTTTCCATGCGGGATAAAATCATTTAGGGCAAGGTTTGATCGTAGTGGGATGAAAAATAACAACTTGAAGAGGGTAAAGATAATTCTGAGTCCAGCAAGATCCTCTGGAGAGTGCTGGGATGTGGCTCAAACACCCGCCTGGGCCCGGGGAAGGAGGCTCTGTTCGCTCAGAGTTCAGCGCGACCTCGGGGCAGCCGCCGGCAGCGGCGCCGGGATTTTCCAGGCTGCTCCTCCTCGCCCTCAATGTCCCCTCGAAGGACATCGGTGTCCTTGCTTTGCCACCTCCTGGCAGGGCAGGTTCGCTCAGGGACCCTCTGGCCGGGCTCCCTCGCCCCGCTGTGCTGTTCCTCAGGGTGCCTTAGGCGGGCAGGCGTTCCCAGCGCTGGCTCCCTGCTCCTTCCGTCCCTCCACAGAGGGGACACCGGGAAGAGTGACCAGGCGCAATTCCGGCGTCCTGCTGCTCAGTGGATGCACGGGGAGATCGTGCTTGGCTGGGGAAGGGAGTCCAAGCCCTTCAGGAATGCTCCGCAAAGCCCGAGGTGCTCCATCTCCCACTTCACTTCTTCCCCCTTTTGCTAAGCTAACGAGCTGCCACACTAATCACGCTGCTCATTAGCAGGCAGGATCATCATGGATTATTAATCTGCCTCCCCACCCCACCTTTGGACCTTGTGAAGCTTTATCTTTGGATATCGTGAAGCTTTTAAGCAACCTTCTCCAGTGCTTTTTTTTCTCTTCAGGTGTTTCCAAAGTATTTTTCGTGTGTTCCTCTTCAGCCTCATTGCATAGAGGTCCTGGAAGTTGCTGATGTTCTTTGCTGCATAAAACCACTGAGTTAAAGGCCTTCATTACTAAATCAAGAGAATTTCTAAGGTTCCAAGCAAGCTTTTGGAAGCTTCCAAGCTTCTCGCTTGCTGACAACAAGGACCTTGTGCGGGAGAAGGGATTTTTTATAGCGTAAACAAGCCTTTGCTGAGTGGGGAAGTTGATGGATTTTGGGACTAAAAACCCATTTTTTTGATCCAGCAGAACCATAGAGTGGTTTCCCATGATGGACAGTCATGAATTTTGTTGCCTGGCCTCCTCCCCTTGGGTGGAGCTGGTTGTGCTTCTGTCTCGCAGCAATGGGTTTATTTATTATTGCCTTGAGCTTAGGGTGACAAGTCTTGGAAAGCTCAGTTTGGAATGGCAAGTTTTTTGTCTTCTGTGATTTCCCTTAACTTATTTTTTCTGGTAAGATGTTTGAATTGTGCTCCTGGAAATGGAGGAAGCCTTTTATTTAAGAAAAAAAAGAATAATTAAAAAAAAAATTAAAAAGAAGAGGCTTCTTGAGAGCTTAATAGTACCTTTTGGGAGACTGCTTTTATTTAAGGTTTTCTTAAATGGCTGATTTGATGGTATTCTCTGCCAAAGTTTAGAGCTTTTTTTGTCTTTAATTTTTATTTTTTTTAAATAATTTTTCCTGTTTAGCTTTTAGAGAAAGAAAACAGTGTGAGATTGTAAGAAATAAAAATGGCCTTCAGTATATTCCTTATATTATGGTTTTGTTTTTACTTCTCCACTTGTGTGTTCCCTGATCCCAGAAGGGCCAGGATGAGACTTCTGATGAGAGTCATGAGCCCTGTAACCCAGGGGAGAAAAAAAGGATTTATTTCCACGAGGTTACAGTGGAGAGGGCAGAGAGCCCTGGAGGGGGCAGGGAGCTCTGCCAGCACTTAAAAAAAAAAAAGCTTACAACTTTAAAACAGCTTTATTTTTTTTAAATATCTATTTTTTTAAATCCTGAGATAGAAGAGGTGTTGGGAATTGCTCCCTTTCAGAGAACAGGAGACGTGGAAGAAGCTGGACTTGCCAAGCTCCAGCTTTCTCAAGGAAATATTTGGATTTAGCATGTACAGAGAAGCAAAATTACTCATCTGTTAATTTGGTATTCTGTATGTTCTGTGCCCTTAAATGTAATTGTTTTGAAAATAAAACTAACCTTGTTACGTGATGTTAAAAGCAGACTTCTGTGCAATGTTTTAAAATTTTTTTTCGTTTTTTTTTTAAGAAAATATTTGTATATAATTAAATGGTTTAATGTGCTTTAATTGGCCTAAGGTAAAGAGTAGTCTAGAATGTAAAACATATATAATTAGAATTTCTGATTTCACTGTGAGATCTCC
>VXBU01004729.1:0-16505 GCA_013400315.1 Bombycilla garrulus | reverse complement strand
TTTTTTTTTTTTTTCTGGGGGAGAGGAATGAGTTAGAGAAATGCAACCTGAATTGTGGCCCTCTCATCCCACACACTTGTGCACAGTCATGCTGTGGCTGGAAAAGCAAATATCAGGAATGGAGGCCTTTAGTAAATCACTCATGACGCTTAAACTTGGAATTAAATCCATTTCTGGCCCATCTGTGACAATGTGACACCGTGGGAACTTGAAGGGCTGCCCTTCAAGTGCAAATCTCAATTTTTGCTGCATTTGGCCACAAAATTTGGTGCAGTTCAGGCCTCATTCCAGCCTCAGTTGGATGGCACAGGGATCTTGTTCTTTGCCTTTTGTGCTCCAGAATTGTTGGCTCAGATGGGAAAAAGCTGGGTTGGCACCCAGGGATTTCCTGCTGGCCATGGGCAAATCCTAGGGGAATTTCAATGCTAGGGAAATGTCAGCTTGGGAGAATCATGGAATGGAATTGTAGAAGGGTTTGGGATGGAAGGGTCTGGAAAGGGGATCCAGTCCAAGCCTCTGCCATAGGTGGGGATGGTACTCGCTGTCCCAGCCTGGCCTGGGGCACTGCCAGGGATCCAGGGGCAGCCCCAGCTGTGCCAGGGAACAATTCCTGCCCCAAATCCCATCAAACCCTACTCTGAAGCCATTCCCTGTGTGCTGTCCCTCATCCCTTGGGAATTGTCTCTCTCCAGGTTTCCTGCAGCTCCTCCAGGCCCTGCAAGGCCACCCTGAGCTCAGCCCAAAGCTTCTCCTGGCCAGGCTGAACAATGGCAGCTGTGCCAGCCTTTCCTGCCAGCAGAGCTGCTCCATCCTCTGCTCATCCTGGAGCCTCCTCTGGGCTCTCTGCAGCAGCTCCAGCTCCTCCTGTGCTGGGCCCAGGGCTGGGGCAGCTCTGCAGCTGGGTGCTCAGGGACACAATCCCAATCCCAATCCCAATCCCAATCCCAATCCCAATCCCAATCCCAATCCCAATCCCAATCCCTTTCCTGATCTGGGGCACTTCCAGCTCTCCCAGGGCTGCTCCATCCCAGCCTGAACTGATCCCCGGTTGTCTCAATCCAGGTTCAGCACCAGGACTCGTTTTTTCCCCACAGGATTTGCAGGCCAGGGGCTCCTGTGGGACACAGGAGGAGCTGCTGCCAGTGAAGTGCCAGGGAGAGCAAAAATTCCTGCCTCTCTCCAGAGCTGGGCACCCAGACGCTTTCATGGCTCCGATTTCCCAACAGCATTGTCTGCCCTGCCCTGAGGGAAGCGTTGTGAAAATAAAGGAATGGGAGCAGTGAAAATAAAGGAATTGTGCAAGGCTGAGATGCAGCTTTTCAAAGGTGTTTATTCAAATACAGACAAACACGTCGGGCAGTAGAATCAAACACTCCCAGCAAGGCTGGGCCTCATTATTCCAAACCCCATTTAAAACTCTGGCTGAATTTCTGGGCTCCTGAGAAGAAACTGAGGAGTCTTGAGGCCTTGGAAAAGTCTTGGACTGACACCCGAAGGCAAATCAGTAAGGAAATGAACAAGTGTGTATTTAAGGATATAAGGAAGTTTACTGTGGCAGATAAGGGCTTGCTTTGGAGGCAATCAGAATTGTGTGCTGTAAATAATATTTGCCAACACCGGCTGCTTGTGGGAAAACAAACCATGGAAAAGTTGCTGGGAGAGTGTGGCCGGTGCCACGTGTGGAGGGAAAACCTCCCAGGGCTGTGTCATTAAAAGCTCTTATCTGAGGGTGTTGACAGCAGAGAGGGAAATGAGGCTTCTGTAAGCCTGCTGTGGGTTTGAGGGGAGTCATTCCCTGTGCAGATTCTGAGTTTTTTGGAAAATAATCAGAAAGGGATTGTGTGGCAAGAGGGAGGCAGGTGGGGATCGGGCTGTGCTCCAGGGAACAGGGACAGGAGGAGAGGGAACGGCCTCAAATTGCACCAAGGCAGCTCAGGAGCAATTTCCCCATGGAAAGGGAGCTCAGGGATTGGGAAAAGCTGCCCAGGGAGGTTTGCAGTGCCCGTCCCTGCAGGTGGCACCTGGAGGTGGCACTCAGAGCTCTGGGTGGGGACAAGGTGGGACTGCCTGGGCTGGGATCTGTTTGCCACCCTCAGGGATCCTGGGATTCCATGAACATTTTGCTGCTGAAATCCGGGAAGTCTCTCCTCAGGATGTGTGTTTTCCCTCAGATTTATAATGCAATTCACTTGGGCTTTGATGGCAGAAGATAAAACCATGACACAGATAAACTGAATTTCAGGCTTCTGCTAAATTTTAAGATCCTGGGAATAGCAAAGCTCTCCAGAGTTAAATTCCTTCCAGTGATACAATAATTCACCAACTCCAACTCTCCTCCTGGGAAGCAGCACAGTGAAATCAGCTGAACCTTTCAGAAAAAACAAGAAACAGAAATTTACCTGAGTTCAGTGCCTGTCACACCAAATTTCATCCCAAATTGTTGAAGTTTGCAGAGGTGACAGATGCAGAAAATCACGGTGTGCTGTGTCACTCCTTGGCAGCTCCTCCCAGTCCCAGTTGGACTTAGTGGATGTTGGGTTTTTTTCCAGCTTCCCCCTTTCCAGAACCCTTGGGATTTGAGACGCATTTCAGAATTTGGCCTTCCAAACTCCGGGCACCGAGTGGGCCTGGCTGCCTTCCAGGCCGTGTGTGTGAGAATTGATTTTTTATTCCTCTTTGGAATGCGGTCAATTTATAAAATCTCCCCACACCCTTTCTCTGCAGGAGTCACTTCATTTCTTTGTGAGCTTGGCTGTTAAACTGTGCATAATTTGGGGTTTTTACTGTTCTCCCCCTGCTTTTGAGGCCGCTTTGTGAGTTTTGAAAAGATGTTAATTTTCCTTTTGTTGTTTTCTGTTGACCACTTAATCCTTTCCCGTTCCAATTGTTTTTCTTATTGCTCTCCTCCAACTTTTCTGTTGTTTGAAATGTCTGTCATCCCAAACTCGCCTTTGTTCTCCCAACAATGATTTTGGGAGCCTCCCTGCTGAGGAACATTCCAAATGTGTGTGTGGCTGTGGATGGGGGATTTTGGCCTTCCCTGCTCTTTGACGCCTCTCTTTCCTTCGTCTGGGCTATCAGCAGATCCCAGCAGCTCCAGTCCTTCCCTGGATTGCCAGGCAGAGTCACCAGGATGTCCCTCAGACTCCATTATTTTATTTTTTTTTTTTATTTATTTTTTTTTTAATTTCATTTATATTTTATTTTATTTTGTATTTTATTTCATTTCATTTATCAGTTTTGGGCTGACCACGACTCCACCTTAAGCTCGGAAAAGGAATTCTGCAGTCTCCCAAACCTCCCAGCAGCTCTGCAAACATCCAGGAGCTGTGTCCTTATCCTTCCTCCATGGTGGAAGCCGTCCAAAATCGTGACTCATTCCCTCAAAAAGAATGGAGAATAGGCTGAAATCCCTGGGGGTATTTTCTGATCAGAGGGGAAGTCCAGATATTTATCAGGTACAAAAATATTTCAGTTTCAGTTCAAAGAATTTCACCTCAAAGAACCTTGGTCCCTCATAACCGTCTCCAAAGGTGTGGGAATCACAGCTGGGGGGGGGAATGCCGAGAATTTTGGGGTGGCAAGGGCTGGATCTTAAAAATATTGGAGTGCCCGGGGTTAGATAACAGCAAAATGGAAATCCTTAACTCAATTCCAATCCAGGACCTGCAGGAATTCCATAACTAAAGAGCCACTGGAGGAAAATGGGACAGGGATGCTCCATGACAGGAGGAGAGGATTTAGGATTGTGGAAGCCTCTGTGAAGAGTCAGGGTTGTTTTTTTTTTGGGATGGGTGGAATTTAAGGAACCTGCTTGGAAGGCCTTGGAAATGTTTTGCTGTTGGATTCATTTCCATGACGTTGAAAGTTTTGGTACCCACACCAAAATTACAGCTCAGAATTTCCAGGTGGATTTTATCCCAGGTGGATGTGGCTTAGGAATGGGAAGCACTGAGCTGCTCCAAAAAATGGGCTCCTTTAGGAGAATTCATCACCCACTTTTGCCATTCCCACCCAAAAATGGTTTCATTCCTGTAAAAGCAGATTTGGGACCGACCACGAGGCTTTTAAATGTGTGACCTTCCACCAAACCATCCTGGGTGAGAATTCCTGCGGGAATGCTGCAGAACACCAACCATTCCACGCAGGATCTGTCTCTGGGGATTGGAACTGCTTTACAGAGGGCAGATTCTCACCCCCACCATGGAAAACTGGAAATCCTGGGAGAAATCCAGTTTTTCTGGGGCATTTAAGTCAATGGTTTGTTGTTTTGTCTCCGTGCTCTGTGAACAGAGCTCACCAACCCTTCATATGAGTCCAAGAGCTGCGCATTAAACCAGCAAAGAATGTGAAAAATAGAAAAGCTCAAACTTAAGGCATCAGCTGGGCTTGGAGCAGCTGAAGTTGGGCAGCTGTGGTGACATCTCTGCAGTGTCACAGAACCATGGAGTGGTTTGGAAGGACCTTAGGGATCATCCAGTGCCACCCCTGCCATGGCAGGGACACCTCCCACTGTCCCAGCCTGGCCTGGGACATCTCCAGCTTCTCCTACTCCACCAGCCAAACCCTCTGCACACCTGGAGACCTCCCACCTGCAGGGAAAGGTTTTTCTGCTGCCCTGAAATTGTCCCAATTCCTTAAGGAACATCCCGGCCCTGCTTTGGACAACTCTTGAGTCCCAGGCCAGGAGCAACAACTCTGCCTGGAGGAAATTTTAAACTTCAGGGTGTCCAAACGGAGCTTTTAGGAGAACTGAGCAGCAGTTTCTCTGGGATTCTGGCTCCACGGGAGGGGATTTTTCCAGAACACAGGGTTGGGAATCACGCCCTGCTGCAGCTCAGGAGTAGTCCAGTGGCAGATACAATCTCCCCTCAGTAAATTCATTAAGTGCACAAACACAAAGACTCCCTTTGGACAATTAGGACCACGAGGGAGGGGTTGGGAAGATGATTGCTCCCTCCTGGGAAGAGATGAAAGCCTCCAGTGGGAAAGAGAAGAGATTTTTCCTGATAGATCTTCAGATTAAACCCGAGGGGCTGCTTGAGCTGGAAGTCTGCCTTCTGTTTTCTATCAATAACTGGATTTCAAATGCTTGGCTCCCACTCCTGTTTGTAGGTAATGGTTCTGTGCTGAGCTCCCTCTGCTTTCTGGGAGGTGGATTGGGACTTAATTAAATATGAGGAACTCTAACGAAAACCACGGGTCTATCAAAGCCAATTAATTGCTGGGTCTGGTTTGGAACTTGGGAGGATCACTGCAAACAATGGATTTGTTCCATCTTCACTTCTGCCCCATCTGTTTACAGCAGAATCCTTGGGATTTGCTGCAAGCCAACAGAAAATCAGAATTTTCTTGTGCACACACAAAGGAGAGGGAGCTCCTCATGTTTATTCAAGCCTCTGTGGGGGTAAATCTACTCAAGCCCCTCTCTCACTACTGGAGATGGAAAAAGGAGCCTTCTTGAAATGAAAACCAGGGAATTTCTCTCCTGTTGCAGCTGCAGAGTTGGTTAAATGGCGAGGAATTCGTGCCTGGCTAATGGGGCATCGCTAAAGATGCACTGAGTTCATGCAGAGACAGAAATTTAGGAGGAATCAGAGCCAGAGGTGGCTTTGGTCCCTGGCTCCGTGGGCAAGTCCAGCTGCTGGAACCTGGCACTTCCCAAGGCTGCCCAGGGAATGGCACGGCAGGGAGAAGTTTCTGCCAAAGAAAACCGTTTATATGTAAAAAAAAAGTGAAAATTCAGGCCATATTGGGAAAGATCTTCGTGTATTGAGATGAATTTGAAGATGAATGAATCTCTATCTGTCCCTTCTTTCCCTCTCAGCCTCTCCTTTTGCGATTGCTACATCTGGAGAGGCTGAGGAGCAGCTGGAACTGACAAAGGAGGGGTTTGGCTGCCCCAAAATCCAATTCTCTCAGTTCCTGTGGTGGCTGGAATTCGGGATGTGCTTCTGGCTGAGGTTGCACTTGGAGGTGTGTGTGTTAACGAAGGTTTTGGAGCAGCTCTCGTCCCCTTTTTGGCTGCTGCGTTGTTCGAAAGGAGAGGGAGATGTTTGCTCCCAGCGCCATGAGCCCTGCACAGACCAGCTGGATGCTGTGGTGGGAGGCAGGAGGAGCAGGGGAGCTTCCACCTGGATTTCTGCTGCTCTCGGACAGCTCTCAGCATGCCTGGCTTTCCCAGAGGAGCAGCAGCCCAAATTTCCACCCTGGCCTTGGGAGATTTGAGGAAATCTCCCATCCTTGGGTTTCTGGCGGGGATAGGACGGTGGGACAAGCAGCTCTGGAGCTTTTCACCATGCAGCTGGAAATCCTCTGGGAATTCTCTGGTCTGACCATGTGGAAATGAGGGCAAACAGAAATCCACTCCAGTCCTGGTTGTGGTTTTCCTTTCCTCAGTTTGTTTGCTGAGCCCACTTCCCTGGCTCAGTGCACGCTGAACACAACATTATGAACAGAATTATGAGCAGACACTTCCCTGAGCTCTCCAGGTTTCCTCTCCCTTTCTGCAAACAGGGATGGATTTGCTGTGGAGTTCTGTGGGAGGAGAATCAGCCTTGAACACTGAATTATCAGTTTATAAAGACCAATTCCATTGATTATTTCCCCTTTGGCATGGCTGTGGTTTGTGCTTAATGCACTCCCAGTTTAACCCAGTTTCCAGAGGTGGGGTGTGACCTCCAGCATGGAAAGCCTGGATCATATTAAAAGGAAAACTAAGATCATATTAATTAACAATAAGTAACACCCCTCAGCACGCTGGAGAAAGAAGGATAACAACTTCTTGAAAACATCTTGAAACAAGTATTATATGGCATATTTGGTGTGTTCACAAACACTAAATGTAAATTATTGTGTATCATTCTTTCTCTGCACTTTCTCACAGCTTCTCAGGACAGCCTGGGAAAGCTACAGGTTTCTCTCTATGACCAGGTGTGGGAATCCAGCACACAGGAACATCTCCTGTGCCAGTCCTGAGGGGTTTTATTCCTCAAGAGAGCACAGCTTTTAGTCTTTGGCCATGGAAAAAGCTTCCAGCACTTTGTGAGGAATTGAGTTTTTGTTAATGTATGTAGTAGATGATATTGTAGTTTATCACAGGGGGAAAAAGTAGATTTTGGGTTTAGCATGGAGGGGAGATGAAAGACAAAATGGAGGATTTTGGGTGCTGACTCAGTTTCTTCCTTCTCCTTCGTCTGCTCCATTTTCTGCAGTGTTGGTGGCACAGTGACTGCTCAGACAAAGTCACAATGCAGATGTTATGTGACTGGAGAATAATTAGGAATTGGTAGAAAATAAAAACATACTCTGTGTGAGGTACATTGTAAAACTCAGTTGGATGAGGGATCTGTACAAGAACCCCTGGAATCGCCCATTTTGTGTCTTTGTGGCACCTGGCACTGAAGGGTGCAGGGCCTGTTGTCACCTGAGGCTCTGAACTGAGCTAAAGAAATAATAAACAGCTGCAGAGCGAAGGCAGCGAGTCCCGCTGGTCTCACTGCTGGTTCAGAGCCTGGCACTGACTTTGCACTGGGGATTCCTGCTCAGGGATCCCTGGGGTGGGAGGTGAATCCCACAAACTGTACCCTGTGTAAGGAGAGAGGAAGACTCCACAGATCCAGGGGCAGCCCCGGATCCTCTGGGAATTCCATCCCCACCCTGCCAGGGAACAATTCCTGCCCCAAATCCCATCAAATCCCACTCTGAAGCCATTCCCTGTGTCCTGTCCCTCCATCCTTGTCCCCAGTCCCTCTCCAGCTCTCCTGGAGCCCCTCCAGGCTCTGCCAGGGGCTCTGAGCTCTCCCTGGAATCTTCTCCAGGCTGAGCAGAAGAAGAAGAACCCAACAATATAAAAATGCTTTTTTATGGAAGGCTCCTCCTTCCTGGAATTTGAAAGTCCAAGTGGCTTTTTCAATGAAGTCCTTGAATTTCCTTGGTAAAAATATTGGGATTTAATTCCATTTTCTTGTCTTCCATGGGAAAAAACAGAGCTAGAAAGTCTTGACTCTGCCTGGCAGCCTAAATTTACACAAACTGTTTGTTGTGAAGCCCGTTGTCATCTGCCTGCCTGAATTTTTGGGATTATATTTTATATTTATTGTGGAAAACTGGAAAAGAATTCATGGAGAGGATTGAAAAAATGCAGAGGAAGACTGAAAATGAATTCAATTTAAAAGAATTAAAATACGCGTGTTTAGCAAATATGGCTTTTTTAACATAAAACCGACTTGGAATTCCAAGTGTGTCCTGAAAATAATCCTTGCCTTAGTTTCTGCTGGCACACATTAGTCCAGACTAATTTTAGGCTGGCGCTGGGATCCAGAGTGAAAACCTGCTGCCCAGCACGATCCTGGGCACGGGAATCAGGCTCCTGCTCCCAACTTCCTTCTGCAAGAGCCTCACCCTGCCCCTTTCCCATCTGGCGTGCCCAGGGAGAAAACCTGGATGCTTTCAGACATCCTGTGTTGGTTTAATTCCCTGAGAAAAACGGGATTAGCTCAGGAATAGAACAAAGGTATTTTCTGGGACCACTGGGATCTGGGATTTGCTGCAGGGATTTGTTAATTGAAGCAGGTTGGATAAAATTTTTCTGTGCTTTTTTTTTCTCTGTGTGGGAGAAATCAAGGGAAAGGTGGTGTGGAAAGCTGATATTCCCCAAAATATTCCTGCCCGCGATTCTGTGTCTGCTTGGGGTTTTCCCCTGGAATTCTCCATCAATTTTGGCATTTTTGTGCCTCACAAGGCATCGTTCTCTCGCAGCATCATCATTCCTCCCTGAAATTGAATGTTGGGAAGAAATTCCTCCCTGGGAAGGTGCTGAGGGACTGGAATGGAATTCCCAGAGAAGCTGGGAATCCCTGGAAGTGTCCGTGGCCAGGATGGGCAGGGCTTGGAGCAGTGGAAGTTGTTCTTGCCACTTTGGTGACAGCCAGAAGGTTCCTTTCCTTGGAGGAGAGGGGATCTCAGGAGCAATTCTGCCGTGGGCTACAAAACATCAAAGTCAATCTTTTCCCTTCTTCTCTCCCAGAAACCAACAGCTCTGAAATGGAGTCCCTGGGTGCAGAGCTGCCTTCAGGGCAGCACAAGCTTGTTATAACAGGCTAGAACAAAATAAGTATTATTGGATTGGAAAATCCATTTACTTCTCCCAGCTTAATGTAAAAATGGAACGAATTAAGGGTCGACTCCCAGTGTTCTGAGAACCACTTGTTTCAAAGAACAAACCCCCCCAGCTTGTTCACCTTTAATCCTCTCTGGGTCAGTCCCTGTCTGCTCTGCAATTGAGTCTTCAAAGTCAGCAATTTCACTGCACTGGGAGCTGGGATTTTCTTTGACTGCTGCAGAGAGCCCAGAGGAGGCTCCAGGATGAGCAGAGGATGGAGCAGCTCTGCTGGCAGGAAAGGCTGGCACAGCTGCCATTGTTCAGCCTGGCCAGGAGAAGCTTTGGGCTGAGCTCAGGGTGGCCTTGCAGGGCCTGGAGGAGCTGCAGGAAACCTGGAGAGAGACAATTCCCAAGGGATGAGGGACAGCACACAGGGAATGGCTTCAGAGTAGGGTTTGATGGGATTTGGGGCAGGAATTGTTCCCTGGGAGGGGCTGGGATGGAATTCCCAGAGCAGCTGGGGCTGCCCCTGGATCCCTTCGACACTGGGGCTGGGAGCACCTGGGACAGTGGGAGGTGTCCCTGCCGTGGCAGGGGAGGGCTGGGATGATCCCTAAAATCCCTCCCAACCCAACCATTCTGTAATTCCATGATAGAAGGAGGCAAAACCAGCCCTGAGCCAGGCTTAGAGAGTGCCCTGAAGCACAATTTACCCACACGTTACTCAGACTCCAAATTCCCCGGGACAATCAGCGTTTATGTCATTCCATGGGGGTGACCTCGGCACCACAACATTCCCTGAGCAGAGAAGAAGGGACATTTCTGTCTGGAAGATGCTTCTGGAAGGAGGATGGAGCATCCTTTGGACTGACTTGAGCAAACTGATCCCTAAAATCCCCCCTTAAGCACGGTTCTAATTCAGGTCTGAATGTGTCTCAGCAAAGCTGGGCTCAGGGTGGGCTCAAACCCATTGGTTGAGTTTTTTGCACCTCAGCACCATATTCTGATTTTTTTTGTGATTCTTACATGAATTCTTGAAAAGAAAACCCCCACCAAAATATCCCAGAAACATCTGGAAAGAGCCTTCTCCGTGAGAAAAGATCCCCATCCCCTCTGAGCCTGGATTTTTCAGCTCATGGCTCCTGAATGATGAGCCAGGAGTATTTTCCAGAGAGCTCCACTGATCTGGAATTCTCCCTGGGGTTTGCCAGGCTGTCCCCAGGGTGTGGGATTGGTGGCCACTCCTGCAAGGATTGTCCCCAGGTTTTTGGGCTCCTGTTGCCGGTGCAGTGCCAGCGCCCCGCTGCTGCCACTTCTGAGGGTGCCCTGAAGGATCAGCAGCTGCAGGAGACTTTTCCAGAGTAAAAATTTTCCAGAGGATTTTTCCAGAGGCGGATTTGGGCTGGAATTGCACCTTTCCCGTGCTCCCGTGGTGCTGCCCTGCTGGCAAACGCTGGGATCGGGGGTGGCTCCGTGGAGCTCCTCCCTCTGCGTTCTGGGCCTGTGAACATCTCCCAGATGTTGAGCGCTTGGACAAATTTAGCGGAGCACAGGGGATGTGGCATCCCAGCACGTAGACAGGGTTTTCCTGGAGGGAATGGGGGGGCTGGGATGGTCCTGGACACAGGAGGATCCACTTGATGTTGTGCTGTGAGAACCGTTCCTCGCGCGACCTCTGGAGTGGTGGTGAGGGCCAGGCAGGAGCAAACAGCAGCTAAATTTGGCAGAGGCCTTAAAAACGCTTCCCATTTTGTTTGACAGATGTCCAGGAGAAGGGAGAGAATTTTTCCCTGCCTATCAGGAGACTTCAGCCCGTGGAAATCCTTCTCCAGCGCTGAAATTTTTCCAGCAATTTCTCCCAAGCAGCACATCCATATCTTCATCATTTGCTGTTGTGTTTTTAATTTGTGTATCCTCAGGATCTCATCTGGAGGTCCTATCACAACAACCAGCCCTGGTGGTTGCTTTGAAGTTGCACCTGGCACTTGTGAATTATCCCAGCAGGCGAGGCTGGAGTTGGGAAAGAGCTGGAATGTGCAGCTCATTAATTTAACACCGCTGATTTTGGGCTGGTGGAGGCAGCAGGGAAATGGCTGAAGAGCAGGAGGTACCTGACATGGAGGCAGATTTTGCTTTTCCCTCTCACTGGAGGCATCCAGAAATGTCCTTTCCCACTCCTCTGGCTTTCCACGGAGGCAGGATGTGCCTGGCAAAACCTGTGAGGAGTATGAGCCTTTTCCAGCTGAAAAATCCAGGCCAGAACCTTCCCAGTGTCCTGGGCTGGACCCAAAGCCCTGTGGGGGTTCTGCCCCTCTGCTCGGCTCTCCTGAGATCCCACCTGGAACTCAGGAACAATCCTGGAGAGAAGGATGTGGGAGTTGGAGCAAATCCAGAAGAAGCCACAGAGTTCCTGAGGGGACAGGAGCACCTTCTCCATGGGGAGAGCTGGGAATGTTCGGCCTGGAGAAGAGGAGGTGGTGGGAGAGCTCACAGCCAATTCCAGGGTCTGAAGGGGCTCCAGGGAACAGGGGAAGGACTTTTCGTCAGGAATTGGAGGGACAGGACACAGGGAATGGCTTCAGAGTAGGATTTGATGGGATTTTGGGCAGGAATTGTTCCCTTTCCACTCCTTTCCGCTCACCTGCTCCTCAGGCAGCGTTGAATACCGAGGAGTTGCTCCTGTAGAAAATCTGCTCCAGGAGAGCAGGAATGTGAAAATTTTGCTAAAAACACTTCTTTTCCCACTAATACCTCTGGAGATTCCCACAGGATACCTGCAGGTTTGCAGGGATTCTGCCCTGCCCTGTGGGATGCTCCTGCTCTCCCTGAATCCGCTCCCTCCAGGGCTCCTGCGGGATGAAAGGCTCTCCACATGGGTGAGTTATCATTATTTGTTATTATCCTCTCCCTGATCCACTTGGGAAGACAGATGTGCATTCCTTCCCCCCCTCCCTGCCCCGAGAGCTGATGAAACATGAAAATCACTTCTTAGGGGAAAAAAACCAACAAAACAACAATCCAACCGCAAAGTCACCGCAATTCATCGGGAGCTCGTCGGTTCCTAATCTCTGAAAATGAGCCAGGTCAAACAGCCACGGCTCCTCTGATAAATTGTTATTCTTAGGGATTTCATCCTTCCATGGAAAAGTACTGGGCTGGCTCTGGGAGCTCCTCTCACCCTGGCAGCAGCATCCAGCAGTGGAAAATTGGAGAGATCCAGCTGCAGGGAGAGCGTTCGGGGCAGTATTTTTACACGCTTCGGCTCCTTCTGACTCCACACACGCTCTTCCCTGAGGAAAACAAGGCTGGCTAGCCCGGGGACTTCCTGTGCTCCTCAGAAATCAGCTGCTGGATGAGAAAAACAGGAGGAAAAGGGAGCTCTGAATCTGTGGAGTGCACAGCTGGACAGACAAGGGAGGTTTGAGAGGGAATGCCTGGGAGTTCTCCCTCCAGCAGAGCTCAGGGGTAGAATTCCCGTTGAATTCCCTCTCCCTCTGAGGTTTGTTCCCTTATTCCCGCTCCCTGTGGTGACATTTAACAAGTCCTGCAGGCAGTGCTGGCTTTCCTCAGGAACACCAGCCCTGCTGAAGGGAGGGATTCCCAGCTGGAATTCCAGAGGGCTGTGGCAGCAACAAAAAGCACCAGGACTCTGGAGCAGGTGTGGATGGTTCCGCTGCTCCGTGGAATCCCCAGAGGGTGATTCCCACTGACACTGGCTGCAGGGAAAAGGCTCTGTCCTCTCCTTTTGGCTCTGGGAGGGCTCAGCCGAGTGGGAGAATCAACAAATCCCAGAATGGTTTGGGATGAAGGGACCTCAAATCCCACCCAGTGCCACCCCTGCCACGGCAGGGACACCTCCCACTGTCCCAGGGTGTCTCAGCGCCAGTGTCCAAGGGATCCAGGGATCCAGGGGCAGCCCCAGCTGCTCTGGGAATTCCATCCCAGCCCCTCCCCACCCTGCCAGGGAACAATTCCTGCCCAAAGAAAGCTCTCAGCGTGCCAGGCCTGGCTGTTTTTCCAAACACTCCTTCCTCCAAGGTTTTGGGATGCTTCCCTACTCTGGAATTGTTGGCATTGGCAGCAGCTCTGATGTGTTTGTGAGCAGCCCCACAGCCACTGGGGGTGAAACCTGGCTGTGCTCCAGGCTCTCCTGCCACCCCAGGACACTGCTTGGATGCCAGGGAAGAATCCCAAGGGTGCCAGAGTGAGATGCTGCCTGCTTTTTGTTGTTGATTCCCTCTCGTGACAGGCACGAGGATGTGCATGGACAGGTTGAGCACAGGAAGCTCTCCTGCATCTCCCACATTTTCAAAAATCTTGGGCCATTTCAGTGGTTCTGGGTCAAGCCACGACCTCAGAGTGATGTTTTTGGGGAAGACTTGCCTGCATGAGTTCAGTCATTCCCAAGGATAAAAATGATGTTGATTTCTCCGTGCTGCATTAAAAACAAAATTGGATAAGCACAGATATTCCCAGCGTCTGTTTCCTGCCTTTTTCCCTCTTGTAGGAATGTCCTTCCACTCCCTTTCCCCTTCTAACAAGAACCTGGATCTGCACTGGGAGTCTGTGAAGCCACCACCGCTCATCCTCACCGAGTGGAAGTTAATCCCAAACCAGCTAAAAGCTTTTCCCTCAGTGGGCCCAAACCAAGGACCTCATTTGAAATTTGAAGAGGAAAAAATCCCCAGTGAATCTCTGGGGAGGGAGATTCAAAATCCCCAGTGAATCTCTGAGGGTAAACATTCAAAATCCCCAGTGAATCTCTGAGGGTAAACATTCAAAATCCCCTGGGAATCTCTGAGGGGGAAGATTCAAAATCCCCTGGGAATCTCTGAGGGGGAAGATTCAAAATCCCCAGTGAATCTCTGGGGGGGAAGATTCAAAATCCCCAGTGAATCTCTGAGGGGGAAGATTCAAAATCCCCAGTGAATCTCTGAGGGGGAAGATTCAAAATCCCCAGTGAATCTCTGAGGGGGAAGATTCAAAATCCCCTGTGAATCTCTGAGGGGGAAGATTCAAAAAGCTTTTTTTTAAAAATTATTTCTTTAGCCATTGTGTCCATGTCCTGTTATCCCAGATAACGGTGTTTTGACTAACTGGGAAGGCAGTGGAGCTCTCCACCTCAAAAATAGGGCTCAGAAATTCCAGTGTAGAGCAAAACAGTTGAGCAGATTGGTTTGGGTTTTGATCTTACTGTGGCCAGTGGGACTGAGCCTGAGCAATGTTTTTCCTGCTTTATCTCCACGATAAACACTGGAAACTGCTCTTGCTGATAGGATACCTGGAAACTGTTTTGTTGTTGAAGAGCTCCAGAGCCTTCTTTTCCTTCTTGATGGCTCTGCCAGGGACAGGGGCCGCTGGGAAGCTGAGAGAGATCAGGGAGCTCTGCAAACCTCAAGGTTATTCCCATTTGTTTCATTCCTTGTTTTTTTCCACCCTGAGGACTGATAGCCCTTCCTTTACTGGTTCTTTTTCTCTCCTTCATCCCACCTCAGGAGCCTTTGTGCCCTAAGGGCAGCCAGAGGAATCTGTATTGTGTTGTGTCATTATTTCCAGGCCCAGTGTCTGCTCAGTGTTCCCAAGGTCTGACTTATACCTCCAATTAATGCAAATTTACCCCCAATTAATGCAAATTTACCCCCAGTCTTGTTTAATCTTTTCCTGCCAGGCTCATCCACCTGGCTGCATGGTCCCAGAGCAGATTTCCTGCTGGTTGATCCTAAAACTACCCCCATTTAACACCTCATAGGAGCTGCCTGGATTGCTAAGTGCTGAACTACTCCAGAGCAGGATTTGGGAATTAATTTTGTTTATAATCCCTGTTTTTTTGCATATGAGCTCTCCTATGAAGTCTCTGCTAATCAGCAGAGGTAAAAATATGATTTGTCCTACTTTAAGGAGAAAAAAATAAAACAAACCAAGGAGCTGTGTCTTCACAGGAGATAAAAAAACTTGGGAGCTGCTTCTAAGCACTCCTTGCCCTGAGCTGCCATTGCAGGAGTTCCATCCCGTGTCCCAGCTGGGAAAAACAGGCAATAAAAACACCTAAAAACACCTTCTTTTATTGGGAACTGCCCCTGCAGGTCCTCACTGCTGGGAACGTGCCCAGGACAGGCTGGAGAACCTCTCGGGCACCCCACTGGGAATTGCTTCACGTGGATTTAGAAAGCACTTGGATATTTTTCAGGCAAAGGCACGAGGGGTGAGTTGGGTTATTCCAAAAATGTGGAAAACTGCTGCTCCTGGCACTACATCCTGCCAGTGCTGGGCCTTCTGAGGCCACAGCCTCCAGGCAGGGAATGTCAGGCACTTCCAGGCTCAGGAGGTTTCAAAACCAGTCAGGTTTTAAAAAACCAAACAGGTTTCAAAATAAGTCAGGTTTCAAAACCAGTCAGGTTTTAAAAACCCAGTCAGGTTTTAAAAAAACAATCGGGTTTCAAAATCAGTCAGGTTTCCAAACTGCCCATGCTCATGCGGGGAGGCCTCCACATTCCAATGAAATTTACTTCCAATTAATAGGAATTTACATCCCAAATTTTGTCCAATCTCCTCCTTGCAGGCTCAGATTGCTCAGATTTGACTGAAGATCCCTCTGGATTCGCGTGCCCTCGCCTCTGCTCCTTGCAGAGCTGCCACTTGGAAGGGAATCCATGGATATTTCCCTTCCTTCCATCCTTTCCATTCCTTGGAAAATGATGTCTCATCCTTAGGAAAGTGCTGGTGGCCAGGTTTTAATCTTGAATAGTTCAAGTGTCATGCTCAAGTTTTTCTTTGTGGAAGTGAAACAGAAATATCTAAACAAGAATCTAAACTGGGCAAACTGGTGCTTGGTACTCCCCTATTAAACCAGAACTAAACAGAAACATTTAAAAAAAATTAAAAGTAATGTTTAGAAAATGAAAAGTGACATTTAAAATATGAAAAGTTTAAAACAGTGAAAAGTAAAGCTTTAAAAAGTGAAAAGTAACATTTAAAAAAATGAAAAGTAACATGAAAAAAATGAAATAATTCACAGCCAAGCAGCCTCTGCTGTGGTACTGAGCTGCTGATTTTTGCTAAAGGCAACGGGGACAGATTTATTTTAAAAAAATAAAAACATGGTCCATAGCATAAAAAATAAAGAAAAAAGGGGTTTATATGTATGTCTGTATACAAATATCTGTGTGATATATATTAATATATAAATTTAAAAGTGACTTGGCTGTTACAGTGGTGTGTCCCTTGTAAAGCAGATTTATCTCATGTTTAGGGTGATAATGTTGCANCATTCCCTGTGGGATCAGGTGCCATTCCCAGTCGGATCAGGTCCTTCCTGAGCTGGAAGGACCCACAAGGATCATCCAGTCCTGCACCGAGACCGCAAAAATCCCACTCTGTCCCTCAGAGCATTGTCCCAATATCC
>VXBU01004728.1:59285-71294 GCA_013400315.1 Bombycilla garrulus | reverse complement strand
GGACACCCTGGGAACACCCTGGGCTCAGTGCCCCCCCGTGCCCCCTCAGGAGAGGCCAGGACTGCTCTGCCATCCCTCTGAGCCCTCTTGTAGCAAAGGGCTTTTCTCTGGCAGTTCCCAATTTCCCCCAGTTCTCGCCCTGGGGCTCTGCCGTGAGAAGCCCACTCAAAGATCCGTATTTTCCGTATTTCACAAAAATAATCCTGGTCCTTCTCACCAGGGCCTCTGCTGCACATCGGGACCTGGGCACATCTTTACCCAGTTCATTTGAAATGCAAATTTGCATTTCCAGTGCCTAACCAAAGTTTGTCCTTTCTGCAGGGAAGGTAGAAGTTTATTCTGATTTGAATCCCAGCATATATTTCATGTAGATTGTTTTCAGTGACATATTTAAAATAAAAATCATTCGCATGAACCAGAGTGAACCCCCCTGATGCCATTGAGCAGAGCTGCCGGTGTCATTCTCATGATTTATATCCATTAATTCACTTTCAGAACACACTTACCGCGGTAATTTTCTTTGGAGATAAGTGATCTTGGGAGTGCAGAACAGGTGGAGGGGGAGAAATCCTCTCCTTTTGCTCACTGCCCGCCCCTTCACCCACAGCGAGCCAAGCTGCCCGTCTTTCTGCTCCGAGGAGCGCAGCTCAAATGAGCCGGAAAACAGCTCAATCTGGTCAGGCGAGCCTTCCCGGCGCGCCCGGGCTCTCGCTGGCTCCCGAGCTGGTGTCTGTGCCCCCGGCAGCATCTCCCATTGCCCAGAGCATCTCCCATTGCCCAGAGCATCTCCCATTGCCCAGAGCATCTCCCACTGCCCAGAGCATCTCCCACAGCCGGGAGCATCTCCCACAGCCCAGAGCATCTCCCATTGTCCGGAGCATCTCCCACTGACGGGAGCATCTCCCACTGCCGGGAGCATCTCCCATTGTCCGGAGCATCTCCCACTGCGGCAGCATCTCCCATTGCCCAGAGCATCTCCCACTGCCCAGAGCATCTCCCACTGCCAGCAGCATCTCCCACTGCAGCNGCGCAGCTCCAGCAGCAGCAAGCGGCTCTGCCGGTTCGGGGGCGATGGGGGCCGGGCGGGACCGGGGAACGGGGAGCGGGGACGGTCACGGCACGGGAGGGCCCCAGGGGTGGTCACGGCACCCATGGCACCCGCACCCCCAGGGGACAATGGCACCCATGGCACCCATGGAACCCGCACCCCAAAGGGATCACAGTGTGATTTGTAGACGATTCTTCAAGAATGGGTTTGTAGAGGATTCCCACAGTCTGGCTGAAAGCTCCCACAGCCCCGAACTTCTGTGTGTGAACTCTGAGATGAGCTGTGCTGAATTAGAGAGGCCATGGAACAGAACAGACATTGCTGAGAGAGATTGAACTGGAAACAAGTTTCAGAAGATGGCCATGCAAACAGAGCAGAGATTTGGGAGAGTTAGAGCTGTGAAAGATGCACTGGGGCAAGAGCACGTGGGGTAAAACCAGCAGTGATTGGTGTTAGCAGTATTAGCAGTGCTGTGTGGTTAAAGCCACATTTCTAAGGTACATTTATAGGGTATTGTAACCTTCTGATAGAAGGGTGTCCCATGTAACACCTTGTGTCTCACCCACCTGTGAGACTGATCCTGGAACAAAGCCTTTTAAAACGCCTCTCAGTTGCCCCATCTCTGCAAGAGCTGAGATTTTTAATCCAACATCTCAGCACCCACACCCTGGGGGGAATAGGGGGAGACTTCCGCCAGGAATAGAGGGGGACATCCCCCGGGAATATTGGGGAGCTTCCCCCGGGAGTGCAGGGGGCTTCCTTGTGAGAGAATCTGTCACTGCTGAGACCCCCAGGCCAAGGGAACAGAATCTGAGGTGTGTCACTGTCACTGTCACTGTCACTGCCACTGTCATTGTCACTGCAGCTGTGGGAGCAGGGAGAGCAGTGCCAATGTCACTGTCCCTGTCACTGTCACTGTCACTGTCCCTGTCACTGTCCCTGTCACTGTCACTGTCACTGTCCCTGTCACTCTCACTGTCGCTGCCACTGTCACTGTCACTGTCACTGTCACTGTCACTGTCACTGTCACTGTCACTGTCACTGCAGCTTTGCTGACCCTCAGGCACTGCCCAGCGCCTCGGGGGCTCCAAGGGGGTCTCAGCCTGCCCAGGGGACGGGTGCCCACCCAGATGCTCCATCCCTGCCATGAAAGCCTCTGGGATGGCTCGGGTGGAGATGAGGGCAGGGAGCGAGCCCTCAGCAATCACTGTCACGGGCAGAACAGATTGGATTTAGGGAAATTAGATGAATTTGTTAAATCAGAGCAGGATAATGAAAAATAAAATGAAACCCCCTTTCCTCCACCCCCAGCTGCTCCCAAGGCTGAATGTCCCCCTGATTTCGGCCCAGCAGCACAGGGCAGGGGCAGCTCTGGGCTGTTCCTCACTTGCCTCTGCTGCTCCTTCCTCCCCATGTCCCGCACTCCTCACACTCCTCAGAACCTCGAGGTGCAAACCCAACCCCGTGAGAGAGAGCTCAACTTCTGCTCCTGCCTGCCAGGAAAATCTGCAATTTCCCCCGGAGCCCTCAGTTCAGCGTTCTCACTCTCAGGTTAAAAAGGGATTAGATGATGCTCTTGGTGATGCAAATTGCGAAGAGATCACCCTCGTCCCCAGTCAGAAAGTCCATCTTCCCTCCTCACTTCACACGTTAAATAAGGGCACGGGCAATTACTCACTTTCACAGCTGGCTGCATTCAATATTTCAGGAGCTGAAATGAAGTGGTCTGTGTTCTACTGACCCCAAGGTGGTCAATTCGATATTTAACTGCCAATACCCTGCAGAGCGTGGCCACAATGGCTGAAAAATTATTTGATGTTCAGTCCTTATTTTCTGCAGTAAGAAATCTGAAATAATCACTCTGCTGGAGGGGCAGGAAAGGCAGAGCTCCTCTGGCTGGGCTGGTGCACACTGGGCACATCCACTTCCCCCAGGCCCTGTCAGAAAGGGCTGTGAGCTGCAAGGCAGGAGCCAGGGAGAGAGAGCCCCTCTGCTTGGAATTTGTGCTTCAGAAACCAGGGAAATCGAGACACGGAATAATTGACAGGTGTGATGGCTGGGTGGGCTGACCTGGAAACAGAGATCAGGGAGAATGAAAGGATAAAAGGGATTTATGGCAAGGATCCAGCCTGGGCAGTGCAGGAACCCCTTGGGGCTGCACCCAAGTCAAACCCACAAATGGGCACAAAATGGATCCCGGGCACCAGGCCTCACACTGTGATAGGTTTGGGTCCATCAGCACATTGGAGTTCATTGTCCAATTCCAGCTCCAGCTGATGAAGCTCCATCCTCCTTGTTCCCTCTCTTCCTTCACTGCTGTTTCCACTCTTGGGCCTCCAATTTGTCCTTGGTGCCAGCTGGAAAGGAATTGTTTTGTGTCCCTGCTCTGTGCAGAGAGCTCAGCAACCCTGAATATGAAACCCAGAACAGAACACTGAACCAGCGCAGAGAATGGAAAATAGAAAAGCTAAAATTTAAGGCATCAGGTGTCCCTCTTTTCTTCTCTCACTTTGTCATATTCAACAGCAGCAACAACAAAATTGCTGTGTATGATTTCCTCAGGTGTGAGAGTTTCCCTGTGACTCTGACACAAAGTCTAAACAAACTATTAAAGAGGCATCAGGACACAACAGGGATTTTCGCAGTGACAAGGAAAACTATTGCTCCGAGGAACCGGGGGGATTGAGGAGACATATCAATTTCTTCTATTCAGGAGCAACATAAATCCCATAACCAGCTTTTTTGGATTTGCACCTGAATCCAAAATCGATGACTTAAGCCAGAGAATGCATTGGCTCAGCCCGGTGCAGTCACCTTGGAAGAGGCACTGTCACCACTTCGGGAGTGAGGATGTAACAAAAGGAGGCACTGCAATCCCAGATGGGAATTGAAAAGAATCTTTTCCTCCAGTGGCTCCGGGGCTGTGTCCAGCAGTTTTGCCTGAATTAACCCAATCCCAGCTGCCAGATCATCCAACACCTCCCTGTGCAGGGGCGCTCAGGGCTGGAATCCTCCTGCACTGCCCCTGCAGCTGCCAGGGCCGGGGGGCACCGGGGCTCTGCCCCCCCGGGCTGGGCAGCAGGAATGGAGAGGGTGGGGACACGGCAGTGGGGACAGTGCAGAGCCCTGAGCCACCTGGGCAGCGCTGGGGACACTGCAGTGAGGGACACTGCAGAGCCCTGAGCCACCTGGGCAGGGCTGGGGACATGGCAATGGGGGACACTGCAGAGCCCTGAGCCACCTGGGCAGGGCTGGCCTCGGCCATGAGTACTCCTCACCTTGTCCCTTCTATGTCCTCACCTCATCCCTGCCATGTCCCCACCTTGTCCCTGCCATGTCCTGCCCTTGTCCCTGCCATGTCCTCACCTTGTCCTTGCAACGATGGTTACACTGGAGACCAGCCCGTGTTGGCAGGGGATGCTGATGGCCCAAGGTTTGCTTTTGCTCCAAAGGGAAACAAAAACAAACAGAAAAAAAAATGTAATAAACACAATGAAGGAAATCAATTCAAAATGGCAAAAGGGAAAATGCTAATTAAGGAATGAATATTACACATCTCAATCAAATGTCACAACAAATGCTGTTCCAGGAGCAGCCTGGGACAGTGTGAGGTGTCCCTGCCACGGCAGGGGTGAAGCAGGGTGGGATTTGAGGTCCCTCCCCACCCAAACCATTCCAGAATTCCATGATTTAATGTTTTTCCTCAGAGCCCTGGCTGAGGCCAAGGAGCCAGAAGCTCCCAGGGAACATTTTGGTGATGGGTTTGCTGGGGAGGCTCTGGGGCTGGTTCAGCTCCAGCTCTGCTCCCAGGCCAGGATTTATGGCGCTGTCCCTGTCCCCGTGTGTGCTCTGACCCCGTGGCAGGCTGGCTCTGCAGGAAGACAAACAGGCACGGAGTTAGTGCCCAGACATTTTCCACCTGACAGGAACTGCTGCGGATTAAGGAGGAAAGAAAAATCACTTCCTTTTGTTTTGCCAGGGAATTCAAATGCTCCAAGATTTAGTGTAACACAGGATCTGCTTAAGTGGTAATTGTTCTTTGTTTCAAACTACATCAATTTGCAGCTGGAACACTATGGCTGTCACTAGAAATGCTTTGTAAATTTATTTACAGGCAGCAGGAAAGTGAAGAAGCACACAGACAGAATTTTAAATACAAATTGCTTCAAGGTACAATTTCCTCCAATTGCTGTAATGTGCATTATGAATTTAATTTCAGTACATTTCTGCTATATAATAAACTGATTTGGAAGCATAAATGCAAATTAAATTTAAATAACCTATAATTTTTTATGTGATGTTTTATAAATATTTACTGCGGGGGTCTTATTGAATCAACGAGGCCCTAAAGTGAGCAGATTGTGATGAAGGCAAGGTCATCCCTTCCTTGGGCGTGCCCGGGTTGTGATGGACAGGATCCGTTCGTGCTCCTCAGCCCGAGGGGACACGATGGCAGGGACAGAGGAGTGGGGCCTGGAGAGGCTCTGGAACAGGAGCTGGGCAGGGTTAAAGGAACAAAACAGGGATTTATTAAAAACACTTCACAGGATCCACCTTGGGCAGTGCAGGAGCCCGGCTGAGGCTCCACCCAAGATGGACTCTGTGTCAGGAGTTCCCACACTTTTATGAGTTTGGGTCCATTTCCATGTTGGGTTCATTGTCCAATTCCAGCTCCAGGTTCTGCAGTCCCACCCTCCCAGGTTCTCTCCTCAATTCCCTGTTTGCACTGTTTGGGCCCGGAGCTGCCCCGGTGCCCTTGGTTGTGGGACTGGCAAAGGAAAGGATTGTTCTGTGGGACTGAATGTGAGGAGAACTCGCTGACACTTTGTGTGGAGTTCAGAGTCACACACCAGTGCACTGCAGAG
Organism: Bombycilla garrulus; assembly: GCA_013400315.1. Lineage (NCBI taxonomy): Eukaryota > Metazoa > Chordata > Aves > Passeriformes > Bombycillidae > Bombycilla > Bombycilla garrulus. Next base: position 65,381 of record VXBU01004728.1, on the reverse strand, counting down.
TCTGGAAATATAGAAGTAAAACTTAAGGCATCAGGAGTGCTTCCAAGATTCAACAATTTCTCCCAGAACCACGAAATCCCGGGATCCCTGAGGCTGGAAAAGCTGGTGCCACCCTGAGCTGCCCTGGTCCAGCCTGGGGCCGTTCCCTCTGCTCCTGTCCCTGTTCCTGGAGCACAGCCCGACCCCCCCGGCTGTCCCCTCCTGGGCAGATAATTCTGCTTTTTCCTTCTCTTTGGTGAAGCACTGAAGAAAATTGGTCCAACGTTGAATTTCTCTAATGAAGTTTATTGCTCGGTGTTGTTTTTATTTTAAATGACTGACAGATGGGTAGTTTTAAATGGATTACTAAATGCAATTATTTCAATATAATAAACACTATTTAAGATTATTTAATAATGTAAGAATAAAATATAGCAACAGCAATCATAAAATACTATACAAATTTGAAAATCATTAGTATTTTTTTTATAATTAACAGAATTCTGAATTGGTTTGGATTGGAAGGGACTTTAAAACTCATCCATTTGCCACCCCTGCCATGGCAGGGACACGTCCCACAGTCCCAGGCTGCTCCAGCCCCAAGGGACAGGGGATGTCCAGGAGAGCAGACATCAGCTTTTAGCCTGAGTTTCCCTGCTCCCACCTGAGCCTGGAGCAGGATTAAGGAAAATGCAGGATGCAGGGCTGGAATCCAGAGCTGGAATCTCTGCTTTGAGCCCTCCCAGCTGGGAGCCTCCCAGAAACAGCAAGGGCAGGGAAATGTTCCCTAACATTTGGAGGAGTTTGTTTTGCAGATTTTTTTTTTAAGCTACTGCAGCTGAAAATAAATAAATACTGAAGGGCAATTTTAGCAGCGTGATTCTAATTTGTTTAATCAGATTATGTTGTTTTCTTCACTGCTGCCTTCTAATTTGGATATACAAAAATGAAATTAATATTAGATTCTCATATTTATTCAGACTTAATGAGCTGGTTGGAATGAGTTGCCAGAATAGAGTCTTTAAATGTGGCTGGACTTTGCTTCCTGGGATGTGTCTTCCATAAGGGCTCCATTTCCTCCTGAAGTTAGAAAAATCACCCAAAGGTCACTTTTGTTCCTAATTATTCCAGAATCCTGTCATCAGCAGCTGCTACAACACAAGAGGGGATGGCTCCCAGTGCCAGAGGGCAGGGATGGGTGGGAGATTGGGAATTGGGAATTCCTGGCTGGGCTGGAATTGCCAGAGCAGCTGTGGCTGCCCCTGGATCCCTGGCAGTGCCCAAGGCCAGGCTGGACACTGGGGTTGGACACCCTGGGACAGTGGGAGGTGTCCCTGCCATGACAGGGGTGGCTCTGGCTGGGATTTCAGGTCCCTTCCCACCCAAAGAGCAGCTTTAGCTTTTAGTGCTGCCATCCCACCCAGCCCCATTATTTATTGGGAATAAACATCCCAAAGCTCCCAGGGCTGGGCTGTGCGCCCCAGGCACGTCCCTGGCTCAGTGGTGTCACTGCAGGTGCCCGTGCTGGTGTCCCCAGGTCTGGGGGAGCTCTGTCCATCCCTGTCCATCCCTCTCTGTCCCTGTCCATCCCTGTCCATCCCTGTCCATCCCTGTCCATCCCTGTCCGTCCCTGTCCATCCCTGTCCATCCCTGCCCATCCCTGTCCATCCCTGTCCACCTGCTGTCCATCCCTGCCCATCCCTGTCCATCCCTGTCCATCCCTGTCCATCCCTGTCCATCCTTGCTCGTCCCTGCCCAGCTCCAGCCCCAGAGCCGTGGATCTCACCCGGAGCTCCCAGAGCAGGGATGGGAGTGAGGGACAGGAGTGTCCCCGGCACAGCAGAGTGTCCCTGGCACAGCAGAGTGTCCCTGGCACAGCAGAGTGTCCCTGGCCAGGCCAGGTTTTTAGGAACTCTGTCTGTTTTTAGGAGCTCTGTCTGTTTTTAGGATCTCTGGCTGTTTTTACCCCTCTGCAGACACTCCTTGCAATTACTGTGGGGTTTCGTCTGACTTTTCCTTGAACCCCCTGAGCCTCTCCTCACCTGATTATCTCCACTGTGAATCCAGCCTGTCTAATTGATAATATTTCCCACTCAATCAACACATGCCTCCAACTTGTAATTATCTTGGGAAATGTTTTCATAATGTACAACCCTTCACCTTTTTGCTGTGCTGATTTATTGCCTCCGAGTTAAACCTTGATGTTCAATTTCCCGGCGTTGTTATTAACATCTCCTGCTAGAGAAAATAATTCCGCTGAAATTTCATGGGAAAATGAATCAAAACATGGTGATATTTACACACGGCCTTTTAATCATTTCAAACATAGAGAAGTTTTTGATTTAAAATTACAGTAATTTTATTTCAATTGTCCTTGGTATTATCCCCAGCCATAATTAGGCATATCCACAGAATTAAGCGGCTGGCAGCTCCTTCCACGAGCAGTAAATAACATCTAAGATAGAAAGAATCACCAATTGCTGGTTTCAATGCCGGGTTCCTGCAGGCTTTTAGTAACAAGGAGTTTGGATTAATGTCCTTTGCTTTTTGTTTAGAGTCGGGAGCAGCGGTGAAGGAGTGAGACACAGGTGGGGGGTCAGCACACCTCCCGATCCAGGCTGGGAATCTGCCTCCAAGTTAAAGTGTGCTGAACCCTGCAGGGCAGGGGGGCTCTGCAGCATTTACACTCCTGAGTCATGAAATCAGGGAAAAATAAATCATAGAATCAGGGAATCATAAATAACAGGATCAGGGAACCACAGATCACAAAATCAGAGAACTACAAATCACAGAGAATCAAAACAGAATCAGGGAATCACAAATCACAGAATCAGGGAATAATACATCACAGAATTAGGGAATCACAAATCACAGAATCAGAGAACTACAAATCACAGAATCAGGGAATCATAAATAACAGGATCAGGGAACCACAGATCACAAAATCAGGGAACCACAGATCACAGAGAATCAAAAATAAGGTGTCCCTGGCACAACAAATCACAGAATCAGAGAATCACAGAATCAGAGAACTACAAATCACAGAATCAGGGAATCACAGATCACAGAATCAAGGAATTACAAATAACAGAATCAGGGAACCACAAATCCCAGAATCACAAAATCAAGGAACCATGAGCTGGTTTGGGAAGGAAGGAACAAAGACCCCATCTTGTTCCAGCCCCTCCCAAGGGCAGGAACCCTTTCCTCTCTCCCAGGCTGCTCCCAGGGCGCTGTGCAAAGGGAAGAGGGGCTGGGGAGCCGAGGGCACCAAAGGGCCCGGGATCTCCCCCTAGAAGCTCCACCCCTGCACCCCGGAGAAAGGGAACTTCCTCCTCTTATCCTAAAGGGACCCTCAGGGTGCTGAAATCTGGGAGTTTCCCTTGCCTTGCCCTCTCAAGGGGCATTTTTTCCTGCAGCTCCAGGCCAAGGTGTGTGAGCCAGGATCCATCTCCGTGTCTGGCCCCTGGCTCTGCTGTGGATTTAGAGCTGGAGAGCAGTCGATGCACTCACAGCTGGTAGACTCCATAAAAAGCAAAAGCTGCTCAGCTCATCCAAACCTCCATCAGCTCCCATCATCACCGAGCCAGGCTGGAGCACGGCGTGGGCGCAGGGCCAGGGCCTCTCAGAGCAGATTGGGATGGATGACCCTCATTCCACCATCTCTGCATCCAATAAAAAAATGTTGTTACACTTTAATGCATTATCTGTCACGATAATGAAATTTTATTTACCATTTCCAGGAACATTTTCCCTCTCAGAGACACGACTGGCAAGAGCAGCCCAGCGAATCCGGGGGCTCCTGGAAGCTGCCAGCAGTGGGAGAGGCTCCGTGGGGATGCCTGGTTCCTCCAGGGCTGCTCTGCTCTGCCTCTGCTGCTTTATTTGTTTTCCAGGATGCAGCAGAACCTGCTGGAGGTCCAGAGAGAGGTGAAAGCTGGGAATGAATGGCTCGGGTCGTCCTCAGCTGCACCCCGAGGCTCCTGGGATGCATCTCTGGCACCTCCTGCTCGGGCAATGTTCCCCCAAGCTCCCTTGGCTGCCCCCACAGCGTTTCCCTCTCCCAGCAAGAGTTTCTCCCCTCCAGGCCCATCCTGGAGCCCCAGAACAGGGGCTGCTGTTTCCCATGTCCCTCCTTACCAGGCTCTGGGCACTGCACAGCTCTCAGCTCCATCCCAGATTCTGTTTTCTCTGGCTCCCGGCTCTGGTTCTCCCCATTTCCCTGCTTCAAACACCTCCTGGCTCCTGTGACAGGTCTGCCTGAGCTCTGAGCTCTGCCTCGTGCCCTTCGGGATGGGGTTTCCCTGCCTCCCACGGACTGCCCAGACCTGATGATCCCATGGTTTAGAGGTTTCCTCCAACCTAAATGATCCCATTAATCCTTTCCTCCCCAGGATTTCTCTGTCCCTTTCCCAGTTTCCCTGTTTCATTTACTTCAGCTCATTTTAAATAACCCACAGGCGCTGTGTTTGCACAGCACCAACCCAGGCAGCGTTCCCTGGCATTCCCCGAGCCAGGCCAGCACAAGGCCAGAGCCAGCTACACCCCAGCAGCTACAGAAATGTTCAACAACTTATCCTAGGACACAATTCCCTCCCCTTCTTCTCCCTCGCAGTCTGCTGATGCAGTGATCCGTAAAACTTATGAGAAATATTTATAAAGGTGACAGCCCTGACATGGAGAATTAAATCACAATACCAGAATGTGCCAATTTAGTAGCTTATGAAGTTCAAGTAAAAAACCCCACAAAAAACAGATGAAGAACTGTCACAGCTGAGAAAAACAAGCGTCTGAGGAGGGTGAGAGCTGTGGGTCTGCTGCATGTGCAGAGCAGCAGGAGGATGAGGAGAGCCAGGTGACAGCCACGGGGACAGAGCCAGGTGACAGCCAGGGGGACAGAGCCGGGTGACAGAGCTGACAGCCCCAGCAGCTGCACACGGGCAGTGCCCGCGGTGACAGGGCTGTGAGGAGCCAGCAGGGCTCTGCAGCACGCAAACAGATGATGAAGCAGCAAAATCGATGCTCCAGAGGCACCTGATTTGTTATTTGTTAACAGAAGAGAATAACCGGATTTGTTCTCTGGGAAAAGGTGGGCACAGCAAAGATCCCGTCCCACATTCCTGAGGGTGAGCGCTCTCCTGGCACCTGGAGCTGCAACACCCTGTCCTGGGGAGCCCCAGCACCTCTGAACCAGAGCTGTCCCCAAACAGGCTCAGTGTGACACAGCCACACCCAGAGCCACACCCAGCACAGGGACACCCATCTGGCTCTGCAGGGCTCTGCTGGTCCCCCCTGGGTGACAGCAATTTGGGTGACAAATTGTGCAGGAGATTGAGAGCCACAGAACCATGAAATCATGGAGTGCCCTGTGCTGGAGGGCACCTCAAATCCTAGCCAGTGCCACCCCTGGATGGCAGGGACACCTCCCACTGTCCCAGGGACACCTCCCACTGTCCCAGGGTGTCCAACCCCAGTGTCCAGCCTGGCCTTGGGCACTGCCAGGGATCCAGGGGCAGCCACAGCTGCTCTGGGAATTCTGTGCCAGGGCCTGCCCACCCTCACAGGGAGGAATAGGGGGCTGTGAACGACAGGGGCTGTTGAGAACAGCGAAGCTTTGGAGCAGCGAGCAGGGCTGTGATGTGCTGGTGCTCTGCACTCAGGCGCCGTTCTGCAGAGCTGCTCACCGAGGGCAGCAGCAGTCACCAAAGGGGCTCCTCGGGGCAGCACAGGAGTCCAAAGGCTCCACATGAATATTCTCTTTTGTTTCTTTTTGAATAAATTACTAAAAAGTACTAAAATTACCCCTCCATGTGACAGAACCGTGTCTGTCAAGGCTGACTTTGGTGCTGGAAGCAGGAGTGCGAACTGTGGGCACTGTGAGCGTTCCCCACGGAGGTTCCCCATGATCCCAGCTCCCTGTAGCCGGGTTTGTGCAAAAGTTTTTCACTGGAAACTCATCTGTGCGTGAAATCTGATTATTGCTTGGGATAGGCCCTGACAGGGCAACTGAAATTAGTGACCTCAAAGATTCCTGAGTGCTGTGCTGCAGGAGATAACCTTTCTGTTTTCCTCAGCGTTACAGGGGGTGAAGGGGGGTGTGCACTGAGGGGATGGAGG